>JACTOM010000907.1:1581443-1658921 GCA_015832385.1 Elymnias hypermnestra
TTTTTTTCGCTGGGAAATGCATTTAGGCACGAACCCCGACCTACAGGTCAGGAGTGTGGGACTCGGCGAGGGAGGAGACCTCGCAATACCCACTAAAACCCAGCGGAACCCTCTTCATCCGTAAGTGAGGCACCCCAGATGAGTCCAACTGAGGATTCAATAAAGTGGAAGGAGGCGCGCAAACACGCACCGCCTAGTACCCTGCCTCCTTCGGCGGTGAGCGGGAGCATCCGCTGCATTCTCCCCCTATCGCTCATGGGCTTCCTTAAGCGAGACTACGGTCTCGCAGATGGTGGATACTCCGGCCCACATCCTATCATTGGAGAGCATCGCACCTATAATGCTCCTCAGCGAGAGATCACCGCCAATCATTGCCACCAGGAGGTGACGTTGAGGTCCCCAGGCTGCACACTCTGCCACAATGTGATGCGTTGAGTCGACTGCTGCACCACACTGTTATTGCCTTAAAATGTTGAATAAATTGTCATTATATAAAATGTTAGAATTCAATTAATTAAAACTTTCTGTCTGGAAGAGATCGCTAATGAGAAATAAGACCACCCAATTGCGCACTAAAGTATCTAATTATATCGCACCGATAACGGTGCAGCCCGTTATCGGTCAGAAGCATTTGAGCCATTGTCCTTCGCCAGAGCCTGCCAACCTTACCTACCCTGACGATTACGTCAGGGTAGGTAAGGTTGGCAGTTGGAGAGACTAACTGGGCTACGTCTCAGCCCTACACAGCCTTTTAGTTGAACATGTCTCAGTATCTAAAAACAAAAGCATATGGGCAGGGCACATAGCTAGGCGAACCGGAGGTCGTTGGGGTTCCAAGGTACTGGATTGGCGACCAAGTACCGGTAAGCGCAGCGTTCGTAGACATGTAGCCTGAAAAGGGTTGCCGGAAGTCGATGGCTACAAACCGCACAAGATCATGCATTATGTAAATTCTTGGAGGACTAATGTCCAGTGGACGTCCATTGATTGTGATAATGATGATGATGAATAATATATAGTTAGAAAGAGGAATAAACAATCGTATAATTGGTGACAGGTTAACGCTTGATTGTGATCATACATGATGATACAGTCTAAGATGAAAGCGCGCTAATCTGTTAAGAGAACACAAATCTCTTGTTTTGTCTGAACGTTTTTGCTAGTAGGGTAGTAACTAGCCACAGCCGAAGCCTTCCAGTCCAGACTCAGACAAATTAGAAAATGCAACTTCCTTAATTAGCCCTACCCGGGATCGAACCCGGGAGCTCTGTTAGTTTAATTATATGTCCATTGCGACATCTTTAAAATGTACAAAAATAAATTTGTTGTTTTATATAACTTTGCAAGTGAAACAGCAGAATCGAGCCAAGAGCGACGCCATATTGTTCTTGGCTACTCAGCAAAGAGCCTTTCGCTTTAACCCCACTCCAAAGCCGACTGTACTTGCGATGGATAAATGAAATTTTGAGGCAATGTAAAGATAAATTAGTTTAAAGAAACTTGCGTCGTCTCCATACCACTATTGTTCTTCCGCTACGTTGACCAAACACAAGACGATGTCTTCGACGTTCGTACATTTCTTTTTACTATTTGACGCCGAAAATATTTAGCTTCTAAACGATTCAAATTATAATTAGGATCATTTAGATACAGTGATCGACCATTTTAGACTTTCTCCTAAAATAGAGTGTTTTAGACCCTATTTTTAAAGAAATAAAGTAGTTATTAAAGTGATTGTTGCTGTGGTTTACCTTTTTTAAAGTTAAGTAGGTTGAGGTTTGTCCAATCGTCATTAATATGGTTCAAAGGATCGATTCATGAAAGGTTACCATATTATTTTACCAAGTCTGGGCCGGTGGGAGGCTAGTTACCACCCTACCAGCAAAGATGTACCGCCAAACAAAGAAATTAGTGTTCCGGTACGATGCTATGTAGAAACTCTAGGTAAATTGCCTGTTAACAGATTAGTGCGCTTCCATTTCACACTATCATTATTTACCCATAGGTATGATCACAGTCAATTGTTGATATGTCAGCAATAACAAAAAAAAACAGGATTCCGCAAAACCAAAATTTATTAACAATGAAATAACACGAGCAGAATCACTTCTGGGTTTTGTCATGATGTTTTCCTTCACTGTAAGTAAGTAAGTAGCAGCCCATTAACGTTCCACTGCTGGGCATAGGCCTCCTCACTCATATGAGAGAGGGTTTTTAGAGCATAGACCCACCACGCTGCTCCACTGCGGATTGGCAGGCATAGTACACAAGTGTACACTCTATTCCTTCACTCTCATAGTCCGATGTGACGGTAATCCGACACAACCGGAGAGAGAGAGATCAGGCGCAGGACCGACGGCTTAACGTGCTCTCCGAGGCACGAGGGTGGATCACACCGCCAACTTCCCAACTTCGGGCTAATATTGAGAAAATCTTAATAGAAAACTCAATATCCATTTTTGAATTGACCCGACCCGGGACTCGAACCCTGTCTGTAGTCGAACATGCTAACCATTAGACCAATGAGGCAGTTCCTTCACTAATATGAAAGGGAAATAAATTTATTCAAGTAGGCTTTTACAGCATTATTAAATCTTCAAATATAGTATTTTCCATATAGAGCCTCAATATACACCTGATGATGATATTAAAGAACTACTTACAATCTAAAGTTTTGAGAGTTTCTTCTCATTGTCGTCAATATAGGTAAGGTAAGTAGCAGCCCATTCCCACAGCTATCCACGGGCACGGGTATCCCTATTCTTGGAGACAGGGTTTTTATTGGCAAGCATAGTACACAACTACTGACTGCTTCATTGGTCTAGTGGTTAGCATGTTCGACTACAGACATGAGGTCCTGGGTTCGAGTCCCGGGTCGGGCCAATTCAAAAATCAATATTGAATTTTCTATTGAGATTTTCTCAATTTTTGCCAGAAATAGGGAAGTTGGCGGTGTACTCCACCCCCCGTTCCTCGGAGAGCACGTTAAGTCGTTGCTCCTGCGCCTGATCTCTCTCCGGTCGCGTCTGCTTCCCGTCGATGCTATGAGGTTGAAGGAATAGAGAGTGTACTTGTATATTATGACTGCCAATCCACAGTGAAGCAGCGTGGTGGGTCTATGTTGTAAGATCCTCGCTTCTCGGAGTGAGGAGACCTGTGGCCAGCAGTGGGACGATAATTGGGATTATACTTATTTGTCTTTTTATTATTATTATGTAGCCTACAAGAATTTATGACAATTTTATAATATACGAGTTGGACTTTTTTTTGTAAAAGGATCAAGTCACTTTCATACAAGGATACAGCACCCTAAAACTAAATTGAGCGAGAATACGGTTTTTCGCACTTTCGCTCAATTTAGCCGTTCTTGTACACGCACACAGGCAGCAGCGGCGTGCGGTACTTGACCCGAGCGTCAGCTGATTGTGTTTTATTGTTTGTTTGTTTTTAAATAAAGTATTTATTATGAAATTATCGTTTCATTTAGCTATTCCAACATGGTGTAGTGTAAATAGTGTTAATAAAACGTTTTAAAATGTGATATATTTTAAAGGATCGACTTTTTCCCGTCCCATCAAAGGTTTCATTAGTACTATTGTTTGTTTTAGTTTTCAGGATCAGTATCCTCACATTGTATAGAGACACTTAGTGGTTCACAGGATTCGAATCTGCAACTTCTCTAAAACCACGAATCTCACTGTAAGGCCATTATGGCTTATTTCATAATATATATTTGGATATAAGTTTTAAGAGAGATGTACAATTCCTTAATTGGATCGCCCAATACTGCTGAAGTTCCAGCAATATCCTCAACTCGTTAGTATAGACGTTCAGACACTTCCATTAGTGAATGCGACTGAAGTACAAATTTAATTCAGACATACGAAACTTTGGCGTATGTTGATTAGTTAAAGCTAGGTTATATTTGGCTTTTAAAACGATTTATATTGCGTTTTTGGGTACAAGAAACCACTGAGAATACGGTTTTATCTGTAATAATACATATAACAACTTTATTTATTTGCGTATAAAATAAAATTAATACATTTTTGACCCCTAAAGTAGCTTACTATGTGTCAAATAAGAAAGAGAATAAGTCATCATAAAAGAGGTTGTAGGGAGTGAGTCTTAATAGTTAGATATATAATGTCATAGACTTTTTAATAGAACGTTTTATCAGAAACAATTCCGTCATACATTCCTGTTGCGTAACTTTAACCGTTTACGTAGCGAACACAACGGAAGCTCTTAAAAGGAATAATACTAGATGACCCGTAAGAATTTGATGTATTAGATGCTTATACAACTTGGATGATAACAGAACTCCTGTTCCTAACGATTTCACGGTTTTAGGTAACAATTTCAATAAAAAAATTGTTTATAAACTAAAATTACACCTATGTTGGAAAAAATAGGAGTGAAATGTATAAAAAATCGTCAAAATCGTCAATAAAAGTGGTGTATACATTGATAAGCTATAGTTGTTTGTTTGAACACGCTTATCTCCGGAACTACTGATTCAAATTGAATTTTGTTTATTTGTATAAGACAGTCTATTAATCTATGTAGATTACAGTCTATAAAACATCACGTTGCGACCAATAGGAATGGAGAATCAATGATAATTACAATAAATAAAAATTTTAACAAAAAAAGAACCGCCTTCAAAACAGAGTTACAAATATATGAATATGCTCTAAAAAGTAAGAAATAATTGCGTATTCTTTTATAGTGTTCTTCGTATTCTTATATTTGGAGTCGGTGTAAGCCGGTATTTCTTACTTTTTAGAGCATATTGATATATTTGTAAGTCTGTTATGAAGGCGGTTCTTTTTTTGTTAAAATTTTTATTTATTTTTTGATTTTTAGTGAATTTGAAGTAAGCGTGTTGCAATGCAACAACAAACGTAAGCTCATTGCTATTTGATTACAGACACTTATATTTTCGGCCTTAAACCGCACCCTTACTATAAGCCGTTGAGGAGATCCATTGATCTTCATATTTAACTACGACTAGCACTTGACCATACCGAAGTTACGGTAGACAACTCAAATGAAAGATTCTGCCCAGTATCTTTCATTTGCTCCTAAGAATTGAAGAGTTCCGTCACTTTGTCATGGATTCCATCATCAGAACCTAACCTAACTATCACAAAACAACCCTTAAAGTATATCCTTTCCAATAAAAAAAGAATCATCGAAATCGGTTGGCGTGATCTTGAGTTATTCGTCCATTTGTCGCGCACATGTTTAATGCAAATTTAACACTTATCCGGTTTTCTCATGGATGCCATCATCAGAACTGCATTAAAAACAATGGGACCCTATGACGAGCACCACCTTTAATTAAAAAAAAAAGTCATCAAGATCGGTCCACCCAGTCGGGAGATATGAGGTAACAAACATGAAAAAAAATACAGACGAATTGATAACCTCCTCCTTTTTTTGAAGTCGGTTAAAAACGGGGAGATTTTATTCCTTTTAAGAGGTTATGTTGCGTCGTGCGCTATGTAAACGGTTAATATTACGTAACAGTTATGTATGACGGAATTTTTCCAGATTAAACGTTCTAATAATAAGTCTATGGCATTATATATATCTTTAAAGGCTCACTCACTTTTGACGGCCTCGCTGGCGCAGTGGTGCGAGTATTCGCTTTGCTAGCGGAGGTCCCGGGTTCGATCCCCGGTAGGACGAATTTAGGAAATTGTATTTTCTAATTTGTCTGAGTCTGGACTGGTGGGAGGCTTCGGCCGTGGCTAGTTACCACCCTACCAGCAAAAACGTACCGCCAAACAAAGAGATTTGTGTTCCGGTACGATGCTGTGTAGAAACCGTAAGGGGTATATCGCCTCTTAACAGATTAGCGCGCTTCCATCTTAGACTGTATCATCACTTACCATCAGGTGAGATCACAGTCAAGTGCTAATCTGTCAGCAATAAAAAAAAACCTTTTTTATGATGATTTCATTTATTCTCTATCTTATTTAATGCATAGTAAGCTATTTTGGGGTCTAAAATGCTTCAAATGTTTTAATTTTATTTTATATGCAAAGAAATAAAGTTGTTATTATATATTTATAACGAGAACATACTTCTTTTTTTTCCGCTGGGAAATGCATTTGCGCACCCCTGCCACGAGGCAGGGAGTGTGAGACTCGCTGGCAAGGCCAGAATACCCACTAAAACCCAGCGACACCCTCCTCACCCTGAATTGGGAGTGTCAGAGACTCCCTTCCGCATTCATTCTGACACTCCCGGATGAACCGACTGAGGATGTTTAAGGAGGAGACAAGAGGCGATTGTAAAGACGCCTCCTGCCACCCAGCCTCCTCCTTCTTAGGGGAGTAGCATCTGCTAACGAGAACATACTAAATTTTTTCAAAATATACATGTTTCATATGATATTTATATCAAAAACATGAATGTTAACTTCTCATTTTCGTTGTAAAGGTGTGAAACGGTTTTGAAGACATTTTCTCTGGAAGAATATTGAGATTAAAGATAATATAAGATATTTTTACTAAAATTGTTTTATGTATTTGAAAACTACGACTGTATAATAACATTACTTTGAGTTACAACGAGTACTTCGCCAGTTAAAAAGTTTCAAACATTTAAATTCAATTCGAAGTATTTTTGTAGACACGTTTACTTTAACCTGTTATTTTTTGAGTGAAATACATCAGAAACTATATAAAAAATTCAATGAAACTCAAGTTAATTTGGTAAAAAGTGTATATAAAGTCTATTAACTAGCTCCAACGAAATATCAAATTTCCGTCGTTTAAATTTAACTTTACAACGTCAATGTAATATCGTCCAATTAATATGAAATATTTCAGACAATTGGGCAAATTATATGGCTTCATGGAAATGGTTAAAACTTTGCTGTCCCATGTCAGTAATTGTGACTCGATTCACAAAGGCGAATAATTAATGTTACACATGTTTTATTACGTACAAAATAGCCCTCTTTTATTTCAATAATAATTTCAGATTGAATTTTATTCAAATCAAATTAAAGCTTTGTTATTGTAGGCTATAACTATGATATTAAAAAACCACTTCCTCCGTTTGTTCCCTGCTCTGAACAGAATCCACATGGAACCCAATAAAGTATTCGTCTTTATCACTAATACAATAAAATAAACATTCTATACTTAAATAAGCTTTCATAGAGCTTTTAAATCATCAAATACATTCATTTCCTCATATTTTTTGCAATTTCTTGATGGCGATACTAAAATACAACTTCAAATCAAGGAAGAACCTACAACAAACTCATGTGGGTATTAAAATACCATGTGGGTGATGACATACGGTTCCGAGATGTGGTCAATGACTATGGGCCTCATGCGGAAGCTCAGAGTCACTCAGCGTGCGATGGAGAGGGCTATGCTCGGAGTTTATCTACGTGATCGAATTAGAAATGAAGAGATCCGTAGTAGAACCAAAGTCACCGATATAGCCCTACGAATCGCGAACCTGAAGTGGCAATGGGCGGGGCACATAGTCCGAAGGAACGATGGACGTTGGAGGCCGAAGGTGCTGGAGTGGCGACTACGCACCGGAAGGCGCAGTGTGGGCAAACCCCCCACAAGGTGGACCGATGATATAAAGAGGGTCGCTGGTAGCCGCTGGAACCAGGCGGCGCAAGATCGGGCCTTGTGGAGGTCATTACGTGAGACCTATGTCCAGCAGTGGACGTCCATCGGTTGGAGCAATTAAAATACCATTATCGTTTAAATTTAAATTATTTAAGTTAGAACTTATTAGATGTTTCCATTGGTTTTCTTATAATAATATTTGTCAAAAAATCTAACATATTTAGAAGTCTTCTATAAATATATAATAAATAGTTATACGAACTTTTAAGAATAAACTTTAATAACTGACAGTTGTAAGTATTAAACATCGTGCTTTTTATGCCTTTTACTCAGTTATAAAACATTTTAACTTACAAAGTAACTAAAGAACGGTGTTACAGAGTTACGATCTAATCGATCATTACACGCTTATTCAGAATAACGGTTAGTAAAACGTGACATATAGAATATTGCCCTATTTAACAATTTAAAGTGTCAACGCATAATAGTTGCAAGTTTATGATTCGTAAATCAAAACCCATATAAATTTCCTTTGACATGGCTCTTTATGTGTGATGGGAACCCGTCATTTTTTACAAAGTCTTTAATGTTGGAACTGTTGTTGTTGCAGTAAGGTAAGTAGTAGCCCATTAACGTTCCACTGCTGGGCACAGATCTCCTTATTTATATGGGGTTTTTAAAGCATATACCCATTATATTGCTTCTCAGCGGTTTGGGGGGCATGGTAAATAAAGGTATGAGGTAAGACAAGTGCTTTCCATTGCTTCACTCTCATAGTCCGATGGGATAATCCAAAACGACTAGAGAGAAATCAGACACAGGACGGTTTAACGTGGTTTCCAAGGCACAGTATTGCTCTTGGCGGGTGACCCCCTTTGGGACCTGCGGGCGGAAGTTCTTACAGTGGCCAATCAGTGCAGATTAGCTACAAGGGCTTTCAAAGGCGCTGACTCTTACAACAACCAGGATCGGAGGATCAGGGCTCTCCCCGACAGAGCTCTGAACGAAAAATGGAGGGAAGATCTTGGATCTACAACTGCGGGTATATAGTCAGAGTGGAGGGGATCCGACGTCACAGATCGCTTGCCCACTGCTTGGGGCAGGTGCTTGCTGGTTCCCAGTAGCGGGCATGGCCACTGTGGCAGCGATCAGTCCTCACCTGGAACAATGGCTTTCCAAGAAGCATTGGACGCTTTCCTACAGATTGGTGCAGATTCTGACCGGACATGGGTGCTTCGGAAAGTTCCTACACCAAATTGGTCGGGAGAAATCACGTGCTTGTCATCAGTGTGGCGCAGCTATAAATTCAGCGTATCACACTGTAGCTGATTTTGAGGCCTGGGGACCTGAGTGTCACCTCCTAGTGGCGCCGATCGGCGGCGACCTCTCGTTGGAAAGCCTTGTAGGCGCGATGTTCTCCAGCGAGCGATGGTGAGCGGCAGTGGCCTTCTTTTGCGAGACTGCAGTCTCGCTGAAGGAAGCCCACGAGAGAGAGAGAGAGAATGCAGTGGATACACCCCCTCACCGCCGAAGGAGGCGGAGTACAAGGCGGCGCATGTTGCGCATCTTGTACCGCCTCCGTTAATCCTCCGTCGGACTCATTCGGTACACCAGGGCAGAATGCGAAAGCTGAACACCTGGTGCCTCACTAATGGATGAAGAGGGTTCCGCTGGGTTTTGGGTATTGCGAGACCTTCATCACCAAGTCTCAAACTCTTGACCGGTCATCAGTTAGGGTTAGTGCGTAAATTGCATTTCCCAGCGACAAAATAATAAAAGGTGCTTGCTGGTCATGGTTGCTTCCGCAAGTTTCTGTACCAGGTCGTTGGCCGTGTGGAAATGCCCATTTGTCATGAGTGTGGTGCTCTGGCGAAGTGTCCAGCATGGGCACTCCAACGGCATACCTTGTTGTCGCTGGTTAGGGGAGATCTTTCACGAGAAAGCATAATTAGGGTAATGCGGCCCGCAGGCATACAAGTTACTAATCGGACTTGGATGTTTTGATTATCCTCTGGTATCCTTGGTATGGTGGATTTTTTACTCCCAAAAATAATAGGTGCCATGCTTGTCAGTGAGGTAGGATGGAATGCACTTGCCTTTTTCTGCGAGGCTGTTATCTTTTTGAAGGAGGCAAGGGAGTGAAAACAGGAAGTTACATCGGATAGTTCTCCCTTTCGGAGGAGGAGGCTTGGCGGCAGGATGAGTCTTTACAAACGCCTCTTGTCTCCTCCTTGAACACCCTTAGTCGTTCTCTTCGGGGAGTGTCAGGGCAAATGCGCCAGAAAACCTGTCACACTCAATTTTGATTGATGAGAGTGTTGCTGGGTTTTAGTGGGTATTTTGGCCCTACCGATGAGTCCCACATTCCTTGCCTCACGACAGAGGTACGTAAAAGCATTTCCCAACTCAAAAAAAACATATAATTAAGAGTAACGATAAATATGGTGAAAAATGCAAAAAAAAATTGTTTATTAAACGAAATATACTTGTTGCATATTACAAATCTATCAGTATTTCCTCGATACGAAGCTTTCGTAATAAAGGATACTGACCGATAGAGCTTTTGTAATTCGAGTGCACTGCTATTATAAACAAAAGATCGGCCTTATCTGTAATGAAGGATGACGAAAGACGTGAAGTGTTCACAAATGAGTTGAAATATACCAACTGTTTGCTGATGATAAAACTTTGTTGTGTGTCATAATTCACAAGCGGAAGAGATGATGAGCCCGTGGATTCTTGTTTAGAGAAAGCTGGCAGGCAACACTAAATTTCTCTTTAACATATGTGCTTGATTGTTTTGCAAACCATCATTGTAATATAAGGAAACCTGTTTGACCTGGGGGCATCGTGGTGGGTCTATCCTCCAACACCTGTCTGTTCTATGAGTGAGGAGGATTATGCACAGCAGTGGGACGTTAATAGGCTCCTAGACGTAAACAGTAAGTTTAATTATAATTATTTACATCGAATTTAGAATCTCTCTATGCAGGCAAGCAGGAGGCAAGGACACAAGGCAGTGTATGTTTTGTCCTTCTGCTTTTGTGAAACCTCAGTCGGACTCATCTTGGATATCAGAGAGAAATGTGCGAGTGATCCTCGAATCTCCCAATAACAGATGAATAGTGGTATACTAGCTTTTCCTTACAATAATTGCAACAACACTGGGATTCCATTTATAACACTTGGTGCAGAAAAATCTGATTGTTTATAATATGTAACGTTCAATTTGCAGGAACCGATTTTTTTTAGCGAAATAATATTCAACTTAAATGTCATTAAGAGAATAACACGTTATTGAAATGAAGAGGTGATACTCGTATTACCGGAATACTTTGAGTCAGTTGCTCCTGTCCATTTGGAACGACACACTGTGAAAGAGTGTCTATTTGGAAAGCATTACGTTTTGATTTCGCTTTTTTGATACTGTCATCATGTAGAAGGAGGCAATCGCGAAGGTGAGAGAAGCTGTGGTTAATGCCCCTTTTGGCCAGAGAAGATTGAGAAGCAGTATACGTATAGCCACCCGTTTGCTCTAGCTTACGTGAATCTTTTGTTGGAAGCATTTGGACACTGTGGACGAGTGCTCAATTTGGAAACCCCAGCATCACGTTTTGAAGTCGCATTTTGAGTCTGTCATCATGTAGAAGGAAGCAATCGCGAGGGAGAGATAGGTTTGGTTAATGCCCCTCTTCGCCAGAGCAAATTGAGGGGTAGTAGGCGTATGGACACCCACCTGCTCCACCTTACTTGAATCTTTTGTTGGAAGCATATTGGAAGCCATCTCAGTCGAATGCCTAGGCGAACTTCTAGCCCCCTCTCCATTAGATGAAGAGTTTTAGTGGATATTCTCACGGCGTGCATTTCTTAGCGACAAAAAATGAGATCCTATATAGTATTGTGTCAGTTTTGAATCTTGGACCATCATCCAAACATAGATAAGGCGTGCAGCCCGTCAAATTTTATTAAAAACTTCTTTGTATTGCTCCGTTATTAGTTTATGGCGACAGGCAGCTCGTTAATACATGTAGAAATACTTCGATAAGCGACCACCATTCTTTGTTCTACGGAGTTTATTGACATGTACCTGGAAATTGGATTTGAATCATCAAAGTGGCCTTTACGGGATGCTTCTAAGGAATATGGATCAATAATTTAACATTCATATACATAAATGGACGCGAATTACGATGTTATAGCTATAAATATGCTTCAAGCTGATCATAGTTAGGAAAATTTTGGCTCTTATTGAATTTGGGGAAGGACATAGGGTACCTTTTAGGGGATAGACATTCCTCATGGTTGAAGATAAAGCCATGAAGCTTTGTATTTTGGCACTTAATGGGAAATAACTAATTGTTTTTCCTAGTAGCCTTCCATAAGCTAAAATAGAAACGCACTGTTACTGTGCCTCCACTGTTTAAATCTCTAATATCTAGTAAGCTATCCATTTTAAATAAATACTGTTAAAGGTAATTTTTATCTACATAAAATATTCAACGTAAGTAATGTATTTAAATAAATAAGCAATATTACCGTATTGTATAAAATAGGTTGGAAAATAAGTCATTTTTTTTTGTGGTAATATGTAAAAGATGAAATTGTTACTGTGATTTATCCTTTACAGATAAATATAAATCGTTTTAGACTATTTTATTGACGATTTTAAGATACATAATTTCGTAGTTCATTAATTTGAACTGTCTCTTAAAGTTCAGCCAGTGTTTGCGATTTAATCGCAAGAAAAATGTTTTAGGATATCACATAAGAAATCCTTAGCTTTTAGAATTTTTGTACTATAATATTTATTTATTTTACATATAAACTATCCTCTTGAACTATTCTAGCTATTGCTGAATACTTTATTAAACTCCGTTGAATAGTTTAGAAGATTTAAGCGCACAAACAGCGGTAGCAACTTCATTTTATACTCTGTAATATATAATAATATAAATAATAAAGCATCACCGTTGTTTCTAATTTCCGATGTAAATTTTTAAACAATTTTGAATATTGGAAAGGCAAGAATGCAAAGATCGCGAGATCCTCAAAATTATTTGCAATTGGCTTGAAATTTAGCAAAGTACCTTTTGTAATACAGCTTTCTTCATATTTCCACGGGGTCCAGAACTACGCGTGAAACCATCGTGAAAAGCTAGTGTATATATAATGGCTACCTTTAAAGTGTTGTTATGATTCATAACAGTATTGTCTTGCTTTAACAGCAATAATTAGCATATATTATCGTACCATTAGTAGAATGAGTCCACAATGAGATAATAGCGGAAGGTGTGCCACAAAATTATGGACTCAGTGACGTTTATGACTACATAAAAACGAGGTAGCAAGTTTTAAATATAGTAAATTATAAAAATAAAATAATATTGGGTTCAGCCTGAATCTTTTTTTGTCTTTAACCCAGTTTGTAAGTAATCAGGCTAAGACACGTAGAAAGGAAAGGTTTAGAACCGAAGTATGCACTTTAGTAACAATTATTGGTAGAATAAATAAGAAAGTAAGTTTTAAATGTACTAAATTATTTTAAAAAAGTGATATTGATTACACCATGAGTATCTATTTTTATATTATAAACAAACTTATTGATACTTAGTCCAGTTTAAAACTAATTAGGCTAGCACTCGCAAAAAGGGATGTACCTTTAAAGTGTGTTACAAAATTATGGACTCAATGACGTTTGACTACATGAAAACGAGGTAGTAAGTTTTAAATATAGTAAATTATATAAATAAAAAACTAATATTGGGTTAAGCTTAATTATTTTTAAACTAACATTTGGCTGAGTTTGCAAGTAATCAGGCTAAGACACTTAGAAAGGGAAGGTGTAAAACAGAAATATGGACTTTAGTGACGATTATTGTTAGAATTAATAAGAAAGCAAGTTATACATTTACTATATTATAAAAACGAAGTGATATTGAATTCAGCATGATAATGTATCTTTACATTATAAACTATCTAACTATATAAGTAATCAGGGTAAGACAAGTGTCTTAGCATTTTATTCACTTTTTTATTTCTTAATGTTTTATTATAGTTAGCTGTTTATTTTAATTTAAATATTCTGTGGCGTCACCAGGGATCTCAGCTGAAAATCAGAGTCGTGTGTTCCAAAACACTCGACAACAGCTGAGCTGTAAACCCTTTCCAGGTGGTGTTACAGGCAGTAATTCTGCGAAGTTATATTAAGTAAGAATAGTGTATGTTATACCACTTTTGAATAAATGCTTTTTCTTTCTTTCTTTCTTTCTATCTAGTCCAATTTGCAAGTAATCAGACTCTTAGAAAGGGAAGGTGTAGAACAGAATTATGGACTTGCGTGATAAATATTGAAAACAGGGCAGCGAGTTTTAAATATACTAAATTATAAAAGAAAAGTAATATTGACTTGTCTAATTAGTTCTAAACCCTTTTGGGATCCTCAGTTCGGTTTCAAAGTGGTCAGTCTAAGATTAATTAAAAGGAAGGTGTAGGACAAAATTATGGACTTCGGAGACTATTTTATGTGTACATAAAATCAAAATAGCAAGTTTTGAATGAACTATATTATGCAAATATTTTAAAATTGGACTAAACATGATTAGATCTGTTTGAGGTTTTCAGTCAAGTTTTAAAGTAGTTAGGCTAATCCTAGTAAAAAAGGTAGATGTAGCATAAAGTTATGTACTTCAGTGAGAATTATTGGTATAAAAACGAGTTAGCAAGTTTTAAATATACAAAATTATATCTGTATTAGAAAAATGGCTTCATCTTAATTAATGGCAATTATTAATATAAAAAATGGCTTAATGGCAATTATTAATATAAAAAAACAAGGTAGTCACTATAAAATAACCTAAAATACAAAAATAATATAATGGATTAAGGGTGATTATTTTTAATCTCGTTGTTAGGTTTTAGGCAAATTTGAAAGTAGTCAGGCTGGGACAAGTAAAAATGAAGGTGTAGCATAAGCTTAAAAATAAATCAAACTGAGGTAACATGTTTCCATTAAGTGAGATTACAGTCAAGCTTTACCTTATCAACTATAATATTGATAGAAGTATATTTTGAACCATAGTGACACCAAGACTAATTAACCATCACAACTACATCTGCTTCACCTGAAAGAGACAACAAATTTGATTATTATAAAATGGATGTAGTCAGTCAACCATAAAAGATAGATATACACTACTTCTAACATTTTTATAAATCTATTTAAGCGGAACAATTACGTCCTACATAGTTGTAACATGACTTTAACCATTTACACAGCGTACGCAACTAAAGCTCTCATTGGGAATAAATTTTCCCCTTTTTTGTAACATTTTCCTTTGTTGCTCTGTTTCTATTATTCTTAAAGCTATGTTATATACCCTATAGTTTTCCTCAATAGTTGCGCTATTTCAGACTAAAAAACTTTTCAATTCCTACCAGTAGTTCCTGAGATAAACGCGATCAAATAAAGTAACCCGTAAAGCTTTATAATATACGTCGTGTGGTAACGACACGTGCTCTTAGGACTTTAATATTGTAATTGATGCTGTACAATAGTAGCACGAGGTCGTTAGCCTTGATCTTAATGAATATAGGTCCAGTTCTCACGTGATGCTATTTTATGCATGCATGCTATTCGAAACATGCCCATGGTGGCATATCCTTACATATAAAACAAAGTCCTCTGTCGAGTCTGTCTTGTCGCGATAATCTCAAAACTACTAAACGGATTCTTATGTAGTTACATATCAATAGATAGAGTGATTCTTGAGGAAAGTTTTGGTATATAATTTGTTAATGTTTCGTGTAAAAACTTTCAAATACAACAATAATTATTAGAAGTGGCGGAAAAATAAAGCCACCTAGAGCTTTCATGGAAAACACTGCCTAATCCCTTATAGATATAACAAAACAATGTATCGTGGGATTATTCGTCTTTTATAGATCTACAAAAAACTTTATTACAGTACATATCTATCTTTTAAGGATACCTCATTATAACCATTTATTCTTATAAAAACTTCTTTCACTTTGTTGTGATGTTTTAAGCCATATCAGTTAAATGAAAAAGATATAAATATAACATAGCAATACCTTTAGTAGATCTATAATAAAGGGATATCCCATTATATATTGTTTTGTTATATCTCCAAGGAATTAGGCAACGTTTTCTTTAAAAGCTCACAGACGGTGTGACCTAGTCTGACCTTTCCAACATATATCGTTATATTTCAACGAATTTACATGTAACCTTGACAAAATATATACCTAAACTTACCTTATCACACTATCTAATGTTAAAAACCGCATGAAAATTCCTTCTTTAGTTTTAAATATATTGTGATCAGATCAACAAGCGTAGAAGGGTACTCTGTTGTATAATGTCCTTTCAAACTATCTTCGTTATATTTCAACTAATTTAAAATGTAAACTTGACAAATTATATACCGAAACCTTCCTTATGAATCACTCTATCTAATGGTAAAAACTGCAAGAAAATTTATTCTGTATTAACGAGTATACGAGGTGTGTTCAAAAAGTATCGCGAATTTTGTGTTTTTTCAAAAAATATTTATTTATTCATGAATATCTATTTTGTCCCCTTCAAAGTAATCCCCATGAGATATTATACACTTGTGCCAACGGTTTTTCCANTTGTTTTGTTATATCTCCAAGGAATTAGGCAACGTTTTCTTTAAAAGCTCACAGACGGTGTGACCTAGTCTGACCTTTCCAACATATATCGTTATATTTCAACGAATTTACATGTAACCTTGACAAAATATATACCTAAACTTACCTTATCACACTATCTAATGGTAAAAACTGCAAGAAAATTCCTTCTGTATTTACGAGTATATTGTGACCAGATCGATAAGCGTGGAAGGGTGCTCTGTTGTATAACATACTTGCAAACTATTATCGTTATACTTTAACTAATTTAAAAATAACCCTGACAAATTATCTACCGAAACCTTCCTTATGAATCACTCTATCTAAGGGTGAAAACTGCAATAAAATTCCTTCTGCTTATGAGTATATTGAGACCAGATCGATAAGCGTAGAAGGGTACTATGTTGTATAACATACATTCAAACTATTACAGTTATACTTTAACTAATTTAAAAATAATCTTGACAAATTATATACCGAAACCTTCCTTATAAAAACACTTTATCTAATGATAAAAACTGCAAGAAAATTCCTTCTGCAGTAATGAGTATATTGTGACCAGATCGATAAGCGTGGAAGGGTACTCTGTTGTATAACATACATTCAAACTATTATAGTTATACTTTAACTAATTTAAATATAATCTTGACAAATTATATACCGAAACCTTCCTTATGAATCACTCTATCTAAAGCTGAAAACTGCAATAAAATTCCTTCTGTAGTTATGAGTATATTGTGACCAGATCGATAAGCGTAGAAGGGTACTATGTTGTACAACATACATTCAAACTATTATAGTTATACTTTAACTAATTTAAAAATAACCCTGACAATTATACACCTAAACCTTCCTTATGAATCACTCTATCTAATAATAAAACTGCAAGAAAATTTGTTTGGTAGTTTTGAGTTTATCATGAACAGAAAGACAGTCGTTTAAGAGTCTGAGGATTCTCACTTACAATGATATTCTTCTGAGTGCCCTTATAATATGCAAAATTTGCTTAAAAATTCACAGTTGTATTAGGTCACGTTTCAAAGTATATAATCAATATATTCAGTATTCTTCTACAAGGTTGTGACATCCATGAAGCTAACGTATCAATGCATAAGTCATATATTTGTGAAGGCCATCACCTGTATCTAGTCCTCTTTATAAATGCGGGTTATATATTTTATACTGCGTTTAAGCAAAAAACAATATAAAATCTTTATTTATTATAAATTAAATCCACAGTTGTATGTGGTATCTTATTAAAAATACGTCTCCTCAATCCTACAACGAATTCTGAACCTACTTCACTCTGAAGTATGGCATTACAAATTTTATTGAAATATATTGCAACGGTAACATGACGATTGATGTATCTTTGAAATTATGTCTTAAAGGAGCATGAGCTCCTGATAAATACATGCACGTATTGCTCTTATTGGTAAAAAGAAAATAGCCAGTACTGTGGGACTCGGCGAAGGAAGGAGATCTCGCGATACCCATTAAAACATAGAGGAATCCTGTTCATTCATTAGTGAGGGTTCAGTTTTCTCATACTGCCGAATCCTGTTTATTCATTAGTGAGGCACCAATGTCAGTTTTCTCATTCTGCCCTCCTGGTGTCCCGGATGAATCCGATGGATGATTCGCCGAGGTGGGAGGAGATGCGCAAACACTGCCTTTACCCCAATGATTCAATGTCCATTATCTCTTATAATAGTATGCCGTAAGACATATTGCAATAAAATAAAGGAAATACACCGTTTTAGCAGATTTAACATCGATTTATTATATAAATTTTGTAACAGCAAATGTAACAGAACTAAGTTTTGTTGCCAGTCTTAATATGAGCATTTTACTGAAACCTAAAGTTATTGCTAATTTATATTCATACAGCGCAGCATCATGAGCAAGAATTGCTCGTAAGAGGCCATTGTAGTGGCGATCTTTCTTCACCTGGAACAATGGCTCTTTAGGAAGCACGGGACGCTTTCCTACAGACTGGTGCAGGTTTCAACCGAATATGGAAGCCTCGGAAAGTTTCTGCATCTAAATCGGCAGTGTTATGATCGGCGACGACCTATTGCTGGAGAGCATTGTAAGCGCGATGCTCTCCAGTGAGAGGTGGTGGGCGGAATTGTCCTTCTATTGCTAGACCATAGTCGCGCTGAAGAAAGTCCATGAGAGAGAGAGGGAGAATACAGTGAATGCTCCCTTTCACCGAAGCATCCAGCTTCGGAAAGTTCCTGAAATCAAATCGGCCAGGTCATCTATCTGTGGCAGCTATCGACTCAGCGCGTCACAGTATGGCCGATTAGGCAGCATGAGGACTTCATCCTCACCTCTTGGTGGCGCTGATCGGCGTAGACTTTTCTTTGGAGAGCATTGTAGGCGTGATGCTCTCCTTTGAAAGATGGTGGAAGCGTAATTGCTTTGAAGGAAGCCCACGAAAGAAATAGGGAGAATACAATGGATGCTCTCTCTTACCGAAACATTCTGGTTTGGAAAGTTCCTGCATGCAAATCGGCCAGGAAGTCATCTATCTGGAGTATGTTTCGACTCAGCACTCTACTCTGTGACTGTTCAGCGTCACCTTCTGATGTCGCTGATTGGCGAGAAGGCGAAGAAAGCTCACGAGAGAGAGAGGAAGAATGCTGTGGATTCTCTCTCTCACCCGAAGAAGGCGGGGTAAAGTTTCGCATGTTTCCGTCAAATTCCTTCGGGATACCAGGGCAGAAGGCGAAAGCTGGTGCCTCTCTAATAGATAAACAGGGTTCCGCTGGATTTTAGTTGACATTGCGAGGTTTCCTTCCATCGCCGAGTTCCACACTCGTGGCTGGGCGTCGGTCAGGGTCATTGTGTAAATTGCATTTCCCAGTGACAAAAAAGGAAATGGTTACAATTACTTCTAAAAATATCTAATAATAAAAATATCACAGAGATCTGAGTAGTAGAGTAGTGATTCAATGTAAACGAAGACGTATTTGTTACCTGTATAAAAATCTATATGCAAACGTGACGATCACAAATTGAATAACGTACTGAGTTAATCAAGCCAGTCAGTTTTTGCATTATAATCCTTTCGCCACAGGCTGGATCCTGCATCGTATTCAAAGCTTAAAAACAAGCTATTATAAACTCTATTCCATATACTTAAGGTTGAAATAAACTTGTCTTTAAAAATGAAAATGAGTTTGTTACTAATCGATCAATAAAGGGCGTATTGAAATCAATCGCAGGTGTTCGGGTGATTGGGCTTTTTTTTGCTTTTTGTCCAAAACTATACGTGCTTTGGGGCATTGTATGATGATACTATTGTTATAACCTTGTTTGTGTAGGGATCCTTCTGGTTTTAATTATATATTTACTAGTATACTTTGAACTATATAAAGTCACACTAAATCTCTCTATATATAACATCACTACCTTAACAAAAGATAACCTCGCTTCTCTAGCAGAGGGCCTTCTTTTTCTTGCTGGGAAATGTATTTACTCGTACTCGTACCCCGACTGAAAGATATACCTTCAACCAGAAGTATGGGACTCGCTGAAGAATAGAATACCCACTAAAACTTAGACCCTCCGCGTCCTGAACAGAAGCACCTGTGGTTCAGTGAGGGCATTCTTTTTAAGACCTACCAGAATAGTAGGAGAAGCATGAACGCACGTTGCCTGGTCCCGGTCTCCGCCTTCAATTGGAGGTGGCCTCAGCTGCGGCTTCATTCTCCTTTTCTAACGCCTCCATTGTGAGAATACCGCCAATCACTCCCACTCCTGAGAATATAGTCGGCTAAACTTAGCAGCGTCTCTAACAGAGGGCTTGTTTCATTAGCGGTATATAAAACCTGCATTTTCAAATTTATCACAGTTTAGTTTAGTGGTAGCTGTCTGCTGTGGCTAGTTATTATCCTAACATACCAAGATCTACCGCTAAAAGATTGCCTTCTAGTACCAACCTCAAGAATCACTCTATCTATTGCTGAAAACTAACCCTCTATCTAACCAGGACTACCTTTTACTATGCCCCAACTCTATAACTGGCTGTAATGCGACATACGATAGACATATAAAAGAAGAGACGATGGCAAATTAAGTCCTGTTATGCTAACATTATATTTGGAGTTCTTTAGAGCTTCATATTAATATTTCTCTAGAAGGTGACTTGCTGTGTGAGAAACAATAGGAACTGGCATTAAGCAGCGAGCTACCCTTTATTGTCAAGAAGTCTTGCATTTAATTAAAGTTTTGCTGGTTCCATATTTCTTGAGATTCCCTTATATAAAATCTTAAATGTATACTAATATTATAAAGATGAAGAGGTTGTTTGCTTAAACGTGCTAATCTCCGGAATTAATAGTCCCATTTGAATATATATCATCGCTCTAAGACAAAAGGAGTATTGCATCAATTGAGAATGTTTTAAATAAAGCTTTTTTTTCCTCTTCACAGCTTCCATTGCGGACACTGCATAAACGGTTAAAGTTTAGCAAAAATCATGTATGACAGAATTGTTCCCCTTTAAAAGGTCTAAAAAAAAGTCTGTGACACTATATCTCTAACTTTTATAGTTGGCTCACCATAACCTTTTTTATGCTAACCAAAATGGCGTTTGCATTAATATACAGTGAACAATGTAATGCAACTATCAGTCACTTAGTATTTGGCTGCAATATTCATTAGGGCTGAGTCGCAGGCTATTAATTCGCGCCAACCCTGCTGGAAGTTGAAGCTATTGTGTTAAGGTTTGTTTAATGTTTTATATAATAGGGTTGGCAAAAATTATTGGAAATCATGTTTACATAATAATAGACCAAAACGAACAAATATTGGTTAAAAAGGCAGTATAATCGCTTTATAGCGCTCTCTTACAGACAATGAATGATATTTCATCAAAAATGTCGCAGAAGTGCAGTTCCGTCTCATTCAATAGCCAGAAAGAGTAAATAGTAAAAATTAAACGCATATTTAGAACACCCTAAGTTTTTGAAGAGAATACTTCTTTAGCATCGTTGTGGCACTGGCAAAACGATGAAACGAAAAAGCGATGAAACGAGAAAACGATGAATTGAGAGAGCGTTGAAACAAAAAAGCGATGACATAAGAAAGTGATGAAACGAGAAAGTAATGAAACAAGAAAGCAATGAAATAAGAAGGCGATGAAAAAAAAGCTATTAAAATAAGAAAGCGATGAAAATAAAAAGTGATGAAACAAGAAACCGATAAAACTAAAAAGCAATGGAATAAGAAAGCGATGAAAAAAAAAAGTGACGAAACGAAAATGCAACAGCAAAAAGAGACAGACACATAAATTCGTAAGATTTAAGATGATGATGAGTAATAATACAGACAAAGGTGGAAACGCGCTAACCTGGTAAGAGGTATGTTTTAATTGGTTATAGATTAACGCTGGACTGTAACCTCACCTTTGGTAAGTGACGATACAGTCTAAGATGGTAGCGCGCTAAAATTTTAAAATTTTTTTGCTTCTATCACGTGTGATTTACACAAGATTTTTTTAAATATTAATCTTAAAAAAGGGATCTATTCCACCATCATCTACGTATTTTTAATATACTCTCTCCTCGTCATAAGATTATAACAAAGACATTGAGAATTTCACTAAAATATTTACGTAAATCTAAAACGCAAAGTATTTGCATAATGTGATTCATTTTATATTATGATCTTGACATCATTTCTATCGGAAATAATACATACTTCAATAAGAGTATGACAGGTTTACACTTTATACAAATTTGTAATAAATATGAAATACAAAAACAAATTACATTTTTTTATTAAACTAAGAAGTTCCCGAATATCCTTCACGTAATTCCCGATCTTGTTGCGTTATGGAAAGCATTTAAATCGTAAAACTAGTCAATATGATGAAATTGTGAGAGTGAATTTTTTTAGCTTAAAATTTTACTCTAATCTCTGCTAGCTACAGTTACAAATAAATTTGAGGTAATCTTTAACAGCTGTGTTACAAAGCTCTTTACTAAATACTTAAATCCATTCACAGAGCTTATTTATATAAAAAGACTATTAAAATGTTCTAATCATTAATAAATATATCGACGTTAGAAAGCAATCACCTAGATCCAAAATTGTGAATGAGAATTTGAGTTATGAGTGTAGAAAAGTTTTCAATAAAAATAAAACCTGCATTTATCGACAAGAATAATAATTTGTAGAAACTTCTTTTGTATTTGGTTGCTAAAAAGATTGACTTTAGTGGCATTATCCTTATATTTCAACAAAGCAATGAATTGCTGAATACTACGTGCTTACAATTATGTTATTTCAAAATAATCGTTATTATTCAATACTAAAACAACAATTACTGATTTAAATTTAAAAATGCAAGACGAAAAAAGTCAATATCGTTCAGAGTAGTTTGGAAAGAAGAACTGCTCTCAAAAATCACCATAAATCAAAAATGGTTCACTTTTGCATGATGCTTATGGGTGTTCCAATTATCCTAATAGTCTCCTTTACCACCTCCTAACGGAGATAGGTGAATTTACCAATAATCTATTACATATATGAATAAAATTGTAAAATAAAGGCTTTCCCTTCTACTTTTGTACCTGTATCTTTTGGCGTACCTCAGGGCTCCAACCTAGGTCCTTTATTGTTTAATATATTTATAAACGACATTGTTTTGATATTCAATCATCCTGCCTTTTTATTATATGCTCATGATATGAATATTTAAAAATAAATTTCAAAAGACTGCTTACTTTTACAAAAAGACCTTAATAATTTCAATATCTATTGCAAGGAAAACTTTTTTAAGATAATGATAGCGATTTAGGCAATTCGGGGATACTGTACTGTGTCATGGACGGCAGCGACTCTTTTTGCGGGCGAACCCCTCTGAGAGCTCCGGGCGGATGTTCTGGCGGCTGCCTATCAATGTCGGGCAGCTGCAAGGAATAGAGGCGAACGGACTGATGCTGAAGAAGTCCAGAAAATGAGGACCCTATCCGACAGGGCCCTGATTTAAAGGTGGAAGGAGGATCTCAGGTCTTCAGCTGCAGGTGTGGCACAGTTGCAGCGGTGCCTCCATTATTGAAAGATTGGCTTGCCAGGGGGCACGGTTCACTAATCTACAGGTTGGTGCAGGTGCTAACTGGACATGGTTGCATCGGCAATTATCTGCACCAGATTATAGGCTATGAAGATACGCCTGTTTGTCATATATGTGGAGTGGCGGTCGACACGGTGCACTACGCAGTAACAAATTGTTAGGCTTGGGGACCCCAGCGTCACATCTTGACATCGCTGATTAGGAGTGACCTATCACTCCCCAGCATTGTGGGCGTTATGATTAGCAATAAGTCAGGTTAGAGAGCAGTGATGTCCTTCGGCGAGGCTGTCATCTTGCAGAAGGAGGTACTAAACAGGAAAGGGAGCTTGTGGCACTAGTCCCACTCGCCGGAAGAGGGGGAACGCCAGTAGGCGCAATTTTGCTCGCTTGCTCTCCCTCAACTAAACCCTTAAGTCGGATTCATCCAGAATGCCAGAACTGAATGCGTCAGTGGACATCTGGACCCCAACACCTGGATGAAGAGGGTTCCACTGGGTTATAGTGGGTATCCGGGTACTACCAGCGAGTCCCACAATACCGGATGTAAGTTTTGACTTCATCCGACGTCGTCAGCGAAAAAAAGCTAAACATTGCAAAATGTAACGTAATAACTTTTACTAGAAAGTGTTATTCCATAATAAACGTTTACTCGATAGGAAATATTCCCATAAATAGAGTATCTATGATTAAAGATCAAGATCTTTGTTATGATGAAAAGTTGATCTTAAAAACACAATAGTTGTGTGAAGAGTCAAAGATTTTAAACAAATTACCATACTTCGCCTTCTTTTTAACGCTTTTGTCAACTCTATTTTAGTATTTCATCTACGATTTGGAATCCAGAGTATTTGCGCTATAAAATGCAAATAGAACACATACAAATCAATCCCAAGGTTTCCCAATCTCTTTCATACGAGTATATCATCGACTGTTGTAACAATGTACTTTTTGTAAAACAAATTATGCTAAAAACTCATTTATTATAATTTCTTGTGAAATGTTCAATAATCTAATTGATATAGACGTATTTAATTATAGAAAGTCCTTCTTCAAGAGAAACCAATCATACTACCTGTTAAGTAAAATAATAATTGTAGAGATAAATGACACAATGACGTTATGTTTTAGTTGTTAGTGGAAACTTTACTAATGTATGTGTAAGTTTTAAGTGAAACTTATGTCAGTCTATAAGTAAATAGTTTGTTTCCCAAATGAAAATAAAATAATCGGAAAAGTATAGTGTAAACACGGTTCACACATACATAGTATGACTAAGAGAAGAGAAAGCGATTCAGATCTCAACTGACCGTGATGTAACATGAATACTGTATTTGCTAATGTTACAGTCAAGGTGAAGATAGTATTTACACACAAATATACTTACGTATAGTCATAATTTAGGAATTTATATCACACGTATTTCAAAGTAAGAAATAGCGTTATAATGGAAGATGTAGTGACTAAAATTGAGAAAGGTATAATGGTTTGGGCACGTAGAGGGAATGAATGAAAGGAGACTGCCTAAAAAGATAGTTGAGTCAAGAATGAATGGGAAAGTTGGAAAAGACTAAGGCAAACGTCCTGAATCAAATCCAGGATATTTTAAATAAGGGCCAGGTCAAGAGTACTCTAAACCGACGAACTTATATGAAAGGTTTAATGATAATGAAAGAAGCGAAGGAGATTGACAAGGATGGTGGCAAGTGGAAGGACGTTCTCTCTGCCTACCTTTTACATAGTAGAAAATGAAGTTGCTACCGCTATCAATTCGCTTATATTGTAATGATGATGGGAACAAAAAAACAAAATACCCGACTAAGTTTGTTGTGGGCTCTTCTCGGATCAGGGCGCGAAGGAACCCTCGTAACTTTAGATTATAAGTTCTTGAGTAACTATCATCAGATGTACATTAGAATTATTTTTTTTATTAATATCCTGAGTCCCCTAGATAGGGCCGAGGGCGTCCATAGTGATGGAATGGACTACGGTTGCTAAGCGGAACAAAAAAAAGAAGGAATCTAGCAGACCTTCTTCTGCTACTGAGGTGGAAGGACACCTATATTCCAATGGTGCCGAGGCAATNTCTCGGATCAGAGCGCGAACGAACCCTCGTAACTTTAGATTTTAAGTCGTTCTGGAGTAACTATCATCAGACGTACATTAGAATTATTTTTTTTATTAAAATTCTGAGTCCCCTAGATGGGGCAGAGGGCGTCCATAGTGCTCGGCCATCGTCGTCTGGTTTGGGCCATGCTCTTTATCTCGGGCCAAGTTTTTCCGATTTTTGTCATATCCGCCGCCACAGAGCGCCGCCAGGTTTGTCTGGGTCTGAGGAGTCCATTCCAGTGCCTGTCTGGGGATATGTACAGGTCCTCTTCGGAGAGTGTGGGCTATCCAGGTCCACTTGCGGCGCAGGATTTCATTTTCGACAGGTATTTCATGGCATCTGCTCATCACATTAGTATAGGAGTGTGGAAAAGAACAAAGAAAATATTTTGACGATTCAAAATTGCTGTAATATGCCTTCTTGATATTTTGATTTGATTTGATTTGGTATATATTTCGAACTACTCAATATATTTTAATACAGTTGCCACCACTAAGTAGAGTAATTTAAGAGGAATATTTATATGTATAATACATATACATTACATTACAGAAAAACTGTTAAATTTACAGATTTGTAAGATGAATATAAAACATATATATGTTCGCTTAAAATCGGCAATGCTAGCGAAACCTTACGAGATAGATCAAACTAATGTACTACTAAATTATATATCTTATAACAATAGATAAAAAAAGTACCTAAAGTTATACATTTATCTTTAAAGAATAACCCACAGTTACAATTTTTATCATTCACATATTACAAAAAAATATGTGTTGCTTACCAGGATGTTTTATGCAATACAGTATTATTTTTAATACAATTAAATATATTACAGACATTTTATATTTAATGTAGATTAAAACTGCTCTTAATAGCATTGCATTAAAATGGATATCTTAGAAGATATCAGAGAAAGTGGAAGCATAGCGGTTGGTAGCAGTTGGCATACGTAAAAGAATATATATATTTTATATAGTTACCAGCCCTATTTGATTGAAGTAACCGCCTTTGTTCAGGTCTGTCCGTGTATCCAATGATTAATTGCATCTATGAAGTCGGTAATTTCAACGGATTTCAACGTGAAAAACTGAAAACAACCGAGTTTAATTAAATTGATACGTCACAGTTTCAGTCCACCTCTTGCTTGTTGTTGTTTCAATTTCCTGTACGTGTTAATTCCATTGCTATCATTAAATCTACTATATATCTCGTTTTAATTTTAAACCGGTAATTAAAATTCTTTTTTATCATACCTGTATCAAAAGTTTGTACTTTCGTCTCTATTTTGAGTGACAAAACGCCACATTGCCTTCCTATTAAATAAATTTAGTAAGTTAAGTAAAAAAAAAGAAAGTAGCAGCCCATTAACGTCCCACTGCTGGGCACAGGTCTCTTCACTCCGAGGAGCGAGGGTTTTTATTATATTACATTAACTTTTTACGCATGTGCGCTTGTTTTATATATCAAAATAATACACCCACTTTTTACTTGATTCCTTCTTAAGATAAATTAGATATTATTTTTTTTAATTTATTTAGAATATTATATTTTTCGCAGATTTTTTTGCCTTTTTTATTGTATAAGTTATTTTAGGCTGTGATATAGTTTGTGTTTGAAATTTGTCATAAAAAATGAGTATACAGCTCGTTTCCTACGTAACACGTAACCAAAGCATGTGAAAAACTGTATTCAACGAAAAACACCACAAGACAAAAGTATGGCATTGCCACCCGCATTTTTATCATGCGGGCGGCGATGTCATACTTTCGGCCCTAGGTGCGTAATATACTATTTAATTTAATCAACTAAGTTGTATTACTTGTTATATAAATTAAATTTATCTTTAAATATATCGTAAAGTTCCATAGAAAGCTCTTCTAAAAGCTTTAAGGATTACTTTCTACGTAACGAGTTCAAGAAGCTCGAGCTAGATAGCATTGAATTTTGTATTTATATACCACTTATAAATCAAGAGGTAATACAAAGATACCACAAGTTTTTTTGGATTTCCATTCACTTTTATACACAAACTGTATAATAAATGTCCTACAAATATGTTAAAACAGTAGCTACTGAGTTTCTTGTCGATATTTTCTCAGAAGAATAAACCTTTCTAGAATTGTGTTATACATAAATTACCACTGTAAGATTTGTTAATAAGTCATTAAGTTACTTAAGTAAATTATGCTTTATAACTGTTGATTCTCATTGCCTTCCAGATGTCAAATTATATTCAATAATTTAATGCAAACTAACTACTCCCACGGAATCTTAAGGAAATTTCACCAAAATACAAAAGGGAGAAATATCGACACTTGCAATTTTGCAAATGTGGTGAGTGGGTAAATCAACTCGGTCACCATGGTTTGTCTTGTCTTCGTAGTGCTGGTCGTCTTCCGAGACACGCCGGCATCAACGACATCATCAGAAGGACCCTTGTCACCATTAACGAATTGCAGAATGGAATTGCATGTGATGATGGTAAGAGACCTGATGGTATGTCGTTGATGCCTTGGAAAAAAGGAAGTTCGTTGGTGTGGGATGCTACGTGTGTTGATACGCATGCACCATCTCACATTGACGCTACCTCCAAATCAGCGGGATCGCCGGCGTCATCTGAAAACGCCAAGAGGCGCAAATATGAGAGCCTTGCTTTAGAATACATATTTGTGCCTTTTGGCGTGGAGACATTGGGACCGTGGGGTCCTGAGGCTAAAAGTGACCCTAAGGCCGGGTGGTACTTCGGACAGCGTATAAGTATCGCTGTCCAAAGAGGTAACGCTGCCAGCCTTATGGGCACCCATCCATTTGCTTCTGATGTCGCATTTTAGTTACTTTTATTTTGTCTGTATTAATGTTAAGGTTCGATATAATGCTATCATGGTTAATTGCAATTTTGTATATATTTTTTTATATAGATTGTCATCAAGTGACAGAAGCAAATCAAATCTGCATGCCTTTCGCTGCGTTGGTAGAGCATAGTTGTACTCAATTAGTGACTTTAATGAGTCAACTTTTAAAGATAGATATACACTATTTTAGACTTTTTATTAGAACATATTAAAAGGAACAATTCTGTGATTACAATGCAAAATTGTAACGAAACTTTAACGGATTAAGAGGACACAACGGAAGCATTCAAAAGAAATAAATTCTCCCCGTTTTCACAACATTTTTTATTATCACTCCGCTCTTATTTAACGTAACGTAATGTTATATAGCATGTAGTCTTTCTCGAAAAATAAGAATTTTCTCAATTCAAAACATTAGTTTCTGATATTAGCCCATTCAAACAAAGAAACTTCCTAACGGTCGCTTCTCATAGACTCCCAGATTTCAAACTATATTCAATGATATAATCTAAATTAACTATTCCCATAGAATCTCAAGGAAAATTTCACCAAAATACAAAAGAGAGAAATATTGCCACTTGCAATTTGGAATATATTTCTCATTTAGATAGATATCAGGTGCCAGAAGCGAATCAAATTTTCATACCTTTCGCTGATGAATTGAGCCTAGCTGTAGCTAACTAGTGACTGCTTTAATGAGTCAACTTTTATAGATAGACATATACTTTGTTAGACTTTTTATTAGAACATTTTAAGAGCAACAATTCAGTCATACAAAATTGTTGCGTAACCTTAACCGTTTACGCAGCGCAGTGACCTAAAGTCTTCAAAACGAAAAAATTCTCCCCATTTTTGCTATATTTTTCCTCGATGCTCTGCTCCTATTGATTGAATTGTATTGTAATTACGTTACAGCCTTCTTTGATAAATAAGGCATCCAAATCCAAAAGAGTTTTTTAATTGATAAAGTAGTTTTAAAACTTTTAAGCTTTAGTATAAATTTGACTCCCTTATGTTTTCTTAAATCGATCGCTTCTCACCAACTTCCAGGTGTCAAACTATAGTGAATAATATAAGCAAAGCTAACTATTCCCACAGAATCTCAAGGAAAATTCCACCGAAATACAAAGGAGAGAAATCCCTGCACTTGCATTTTTGAATAAATTTCTCATTTAGACAGTCATCAAGTGAGATTGGCGAATCAAATTTGCATACCTCTCGCTGCATTGCTAACAATTTAAATAATTTACCACATGATAAATGTTTACTTATTTAAATGTATTTTACCTGTGCTTATCTAATTGACTGTGAGAGTATTTTATATTTCTCTATCGTGGTAATCATTTATTGTAATCATGCTTGAAGAAAATGTGTATGGAACGTGGGACTTCTATTTTATATGTTAAAGGAAATAAAAAACAATTT
The DNA here is from genome assembly GCA_015832385.1 of Elymnias hypermnestra. Lineage (NCBI taxonomy): Eukaryota > Metazoa > Arthropoda > Insecta > Lepidoptera > Nymphalidae > Elymnias > Elymnias hypermnestra. The sequence goes on from JACTOM010000907.1 coordinate 1,611,204, forward strand.
TTTTATAATTTTGTATAAGTTTACTTAATGACTATTTAATAAATTATTGTTTTATTAATTCCTTAAAATGTTTGTAAAGTTTTTTTGATAATATATCTACATGATTGTTTGATAATAGCTATTAATTAATAGCTAATCCGTGCAACTTCGCGTGCATCAACAAGAGAACAAATTTTAATACTATAAAAAAGGTTATAGTGGGGATGAGCCTTAAAAGATAGATATATGGAAAGAAGAAAGAAACAAAATAACTTCATTCGGCGCATAGGTGCAATTATATAATATAAACATCTTTGAAAAACATGCATTGAGTAATTGCACTACATTTGGTTTAGATGTTGTGCAACCCCCACCCAGCCCAGAAAAGGCAGAACAGCTCGGTATTGCTGTGTGCCAGACCCCTGACTTTAGCGGGCGATGTTGAAGGGAGTTTAAGATGGAAATTCTCGCATTACCAGTGCAGAGTAGCTGCGAGGATCATAGGGGAAACACCTGATGCCGATGAGGTCAGGAGAGTCAAGGTTGTTGCTGACAGAGCTTTCATCCAAACATGGAAGGAGGACCTCGGGTCCTCTTTAGCTGGTGGACCCATAGCAGGCCCACTGCGCCCTCACTTGGAGCAATGGCTGGACAGACGTCATGGATTGCTATAACACCGGCTGGTGCAAGTGCTAACCGGTCATGGCTGCCTCGATAAACAGCTGCACCAAATTTTTGGTTGTGACCAACGTCACTTGCCATGAGTGTGGTGCTCCCTGTATACACAGTGCACCACACGGTGGCCGAATGTCTCCCTTGGAAGCCTCGGTTTTGCTGATCGGTCCGGACCTGTCGCTGGCAAGTATTATAGGTACAATGCTTGTAAGCGAGCGTAACTGGAATGCTTTTGCCACGTTCTGTGAAATTACCATATCGTTGAAGGAGGCACAGCAAAGAGAGAGGCCGAACCCAGTCGCGGCAAACGGAGGTTTATTCAACTACCTGTAGAGCAATTTGACCCGACTTCATTCGGAGAACCGCCACAACGAACCTCTGATCTTTCCTTTCACAAATGACGCGTACTCCGCTGGGTTTTAGTGGGTATTCTGGTAAAACCGTCGAGTCCTACACTCCCGTTTGTCTACTAGGCAGAGTGCGTAAATGTCTTTCCCAGCGAAAAAAAATTCTCCCCATTTTTGCCTCCTCACTCATATGAGCGAGGGTCTTAGAGCATATACCCACCACGCTGCCCTTTCTGCACTTTCTATTCCTTCACTGTCATAGTCAAATGTGACGGGAATCCGACACTCGCGGAGAGAGATCAAGCGCAGGACCGATGGCTTAATGTGCTCTTCGAGGGACGGGGGTGGATCATACCGCGAAATTTTTCCTAACTTTGGGCAAATGTTGAGAAAATCTTAATAGAAAACTCAATACCAATTTCGAATTGGCCCGATCCAGGACTGGAACCTAGGACCTCATGTCTGTAGTCGATGTTTTTATTAGTACTCCTCTCCTATTGATCATAAAGTGATGTTATATATCCCATAGTCTTCCTAGATAAATGGACTACTCAATACTAAAAAATATTTCAAACCAATAGTTTCGTAGATAAACGTGTTCAAATAAATGAATCCTTAAGCTTTATAATAGCTTAAATGACTATATAAGAATGTTTTTAGATAAGTACCATTATTATAAATGCATTTAATGAAAGTCTGTGTTTATTAAATTATGAACAGACATTCCAATTATTATGTTACAGCATGACAACTTGCAGTGAAGCAACGTGGTGGGTTTATGCTCTTAAAACCTACTCTTCTATGAGTGAGGACGCCTGTGCCCAGCTATGGGACCCTAATTGGTTGCTAATTAACTGTTCTATTCTTTAAGATTAATTTAAGTGTTTAATATTTTATCAAACGTATTTTGTTGTATCTGTAAATCCACCATTATGTTTGCAAGGTGTTTGTTTAGCCGTGTGTATGTAAATTAAGTTGAATCCGATGTTATTGATGTATTCAAATAGGCGTATTATCATAAACAATCCATGATCGGATCAGACAAGTGTGTGAATACCATTTCTAATATTTTCCCAATGCATTTGTATTCTGTCTTTTAGTTTATAAATTTTGCTTGTATGCAAATTGCTGCAGTGTTATGTAATTTTTAACCGACTTCAAAAGAGGTAATGTGTTCGAATATATTCTAATATAGATATGTTTCTGTTCTCTTCCGTATCATTAAAATTTAAAGTTTAAATCTTTTTCTATGAATGTTTTATTAATTACTATCTAATCTGACTCAGTCTGCAACTCATAAGAGACACAGAGAAGAAAAAAATTTGGTTCGCATAAAAAAGCTTGAACTGAGCCAAGCTTAAAAGATATATGTCGGAGTGCAAGAGTCTGTGGATCGCTGGTCTGTGTGTAATAGTCTGTGGAACGCTGGCGCCATCTTTGTATCGGCATGGGGGCAGAGTCAATAAGTGGCAGTCCGGCCCGTCTCTCGGCAGTTCTCGAGTGGCGGTCGGCCGGAGTGGTCGACTATTGAAACTGTCGCGTTCCTAGCCAAGTGATTGAACATTATAATTCGAGTTAATTAACAAAGTGTTTGATTGCACCAACATTACCCACGAACGCCCACAGTATAAGAAAATAAATAATGGATCCCATTAATGACGATGTCGGCGGAGAACCCTACGCCCCTGTGCTTTTTGGTTCTCCGTTCTCTCTTATTCTCCGACATATATATGTTGTCATAGACTTTTTTTTAGAATATTTAAAGAGGAATAATTCTGTAATACATGATTTTTGCGAAACTTTAACCGTTTACGTAGCGAAAAGGAAAATATCCCGATTTAACGGCATTTTTCTATAATGCACCGGTCCTATTAGTCTCACCGTGATGATATATAGCCTATAGCCTTCCTTGATAAATAGGCTATCTAACACTAAAACTATTTTTTAAATCGGTCTAGTATATCGCCAAATATAATTAAATTTGCATAAGTACGAAGTTAGGGTACTTAGCGCCCTGTTTTGAGAAGAATTCTCATCAAAATCAGCCGATATCTTCTTCAATATCACTACAATATATATTCAATCTTATTTTAATCTTAAAAAGCAAGAAACCTTTAAACCTTTTACGTATTGTTTCATGTTTAGAAAAAATACGTGTAAATTATGTATCATTTAAAAGAAGTTTATAAGAAGTGTATTTGAAATCGTAAGGAATAAATAAAAAGGTATTTTAGTAAGGATTGAATATTTTAACAAGCGAGAGTGTGAACTCATAGTAGGAATTGAAAAATAAACCAGTTTTGTCAAATATGGGAAGCGTTTAACGCCAACACTGAAACGGAAAGCGTTCACATATTTTTAACATTATTCTTTATTTCGTAAGTTATAATAACATCTCATTTTGCACACCTATACAGAACAAATCGGATATTAAGTTCCATTGGAGTATGAGAGTGAAAGAATAGAGAGTGTTGTACCTAGCATTGGGACGTTAATAGGCTAAGACTGTACCATCAGGTAAGATCACAGTCAAGCCCTAATTTGTCAATAATAAAAAAACGTAAAATCAATTAAAAAGGGTGCGAGTTAATCTAAAATGAACCTTATATTATACGTGAATGGTTTAATTTAATTTTGATATCTCTGATATATGACCTTATAAAGTCTGTTCGTTAGTTAAGAGCACCCTAAACCCAATGGTGCAGGTGTCCTCCAAACAAAGGGTTCAGGTTTGATACCCGTCTCGGTGTGCAACGATTTGTGGAAAAATACAACAGCGTTACCGAGTTACATTGATAGTAAGTCGTAATATAAAATAGAAGGGTTCCTTATAATATAAATATACACCCAACATCACGCCTCATTCCCAAAGGGGTAGGCAGAGACCACGTCCTTCTACTTGCCACGATCCTTGCAATTCTCCTTCGCTTCCTCCATTCTCATTAAACCTTTCATACAAATTCGTCGGTTTAGAATATAAAATATCCTGGATTTAGTCCAGGAACGTTCGCCTTGGTCTTCCCCTTTCAACTTTCCTATTCCCTCTTGACTCATAAATACTTTTTGTCAGTCTCCTTTCATTCATTCTCTCCACATGCGCAAACCATCTAAGCATACCCTTCTGAATTTTAGACACTACATCTTCTTTTATACTACATCGTTCTCTTACTTGGCACTCAATTTTAACCCACTCATACTTCTCAATGCGCTCATCTCTACCGCATTTATTTTTCTTTTGTGCTTCTTATGACATACCCAACGTTCACTACCATACATAAGTGTTGGCACCAACACTTCTACATGCACAGTCAGTCTGGCCCTTTGAAACACCTGGCTATTCTCAAAAGGGTGCAGAGCACCATTTACCATATTACTTGCATTCACTCTCCTTTTAATATCACTTTCAATCTCTTTTGTAAATTTAGATCCCAAGTACACAAATTCTTTCACCTCTTCCACTTGTTCCCCTTCTATCAAAATATTGCCATTTATCATAAATAATATAAAAATACTAGCTGAATTAAAACAAAAGGTAAGAAGTCGGACTATAGATTTATGTACGTTTAGTTAAAAGTTTTATTTAGTTTTTAATTACCTCCTTTCAGATTATCAGATATACAATTATATTCGTAATCTGATTAATGTACAGATTTTACTTTACAACGAATATATATCTAATTGATACATTTTTAAATTTGTAACCTGATTTACGTAGAATGTCCGACATTAGTCAATTTAAAAATACTCTAAACGTATTTAATGAATTTTTGAAATTGCTTCAGTCATTTTAAGCTTGACTCTTATAAATTTATAAAAATCATAATTCAAAATGCAAAACTTTCTTCTATAATATTAGAAAAGGGTTTATTTGTAATACTTTTTTATCTTAGAACTAAACTCGGGAGTTTGACTCGGGATACGTTATTTTTTTAGAGTGACATTTTTAAATTCGTTATATCTTTTGAATGGAATGTCCGATTTTAATAATATGTCAGTAGCAGTTGGACATATATAAAACATTTTATGTAAAAACATAACAAACCTACATACAAAACCACAAATGTTTCCTCTTGATAATATTAGTTGAGATAAAATATACCGTGTAATCAGTTTGTTGAACCCTAAAACTCCGTAAAAGGCAAAAAGTTGGCTCGCGTCAGATAGCCGGCGAATGTGAAAGTCACTGTAATCTATCACCGTCATATAAATGAATACACTGTATGCATCTAGTATAGTCTATTATTAGACTAACTGACACCCGCGTAGTTCCCGATATGGCTTCGAATCAGTTTCAAATGATGTACACCACTAACAGCTACTTACATTATAAAGCTGAAGAGTTTCTTTGTTGAGTTGACTACTAAACTAAAAAATCTAACCTGACTGCCATGGCATTTCCCAGCAAAAAAGGGTAAAAAAACTAACCTAACTTATCCTTAACAATCATAATATCTGTAGCTGCTTTTATTAATACGTTTGTACCACATAACTTTACAATATATAATAGAATGAAGACAATGATATAATGACAATATTAATGATTTGGTGTGTGTGTGTCTTTCAGAATCAGAGAGGTTTTGTCTCATGCTTTCCACGGAATTTATCAGTTTTGCTTGTATGCTTTCCCAGCCACCCTGGTATCTCTGGAATTGAGACAGCTGACTCATGCGCTAATACAGCATTCCAAGATGGAACGCTCGCAACACTTTCCAAGTCTTAGATAGAAAAGTCTTGGAACTCACTCTGCATTTTATCAAAAATGGTTATGGGCAAATATTATGCCGCCATCCAGCCTAATATCACAGGTGACTCTGGTTTCTTCTTCATAGATATGCAAATCGCTATCCTTTACCTTATCACAAATGCGTCTTGGCCATTTGTGTTCCCCTGCTCATCTAGCGAAATTGTAGATCATGAACAACTCAATTTGTGAGTGTAGCCTGGACGGAGGCATTGTTTCCCACATCATTTTGAACCTGTTCCTTTTCCTCTAAATGTTGAGTATTTGTTATCCCTTGTAGTCCCTATATCTAATATGGATGTAAGATCTTTTCCTCCAATATCCGTCTATGCCAGAAGACCATAGTCTTCGAACAGTGCGTGTTGCCAGTGATCACCTACGGATCAAAAACGTGGTCTTTGACTATGGGCCTCATTCGAAAGCTGAAAGTCACACAGCGTGAGATGGAGAGGGCTGTGCTTGGAGTTTCTTTACGCAATCAAATCAGAAATGAGGACATCCATAGAAGAACCAAAGTCAACGACATAGCCCTAAAAATCACGAAGCTGAAGTGGCAATGGGCGGAACACATATTCGACGAACCGATGGACGTTGGGTCGGAAGGTGCTGGAATGGCGACCCTGCCCTGGAAGGCACAGTGTAGGCAGACCCCCCAAAAGGTGGACCGAGGAGGGTCGCCGGTAGCCGCTGGAGCCAGGCGGCACAAAATCGGGCATAGTGGGCATCATTAGGTGAGACCTATGTCCAGCAGTAGACGTCCATTGGTTGAAGTGGTTGTAAAAATTACTAATCATCTGTGTATTTATTGTGTTGTCCTTAATCTTTAATTTTGTGCATTTCAGCGGTGGTGTGGTTAATGTCTATAAAGTTTCAACTATTTGTGAATTATCAAATTTTTGGTATCGAATATTATAAACCGTACAATATCCTTCGCGCCTTCTACGATTCACATGACACTGGCGAAGTTGTGTGTGCCTTATCACACCTTGAAAGCCAAATTTCGAAAGAAAAAGAGGATTCAAGAGTGATGTGGAATAAAAATCCAATTTAGATTAATCCACTTTCCCAAATCAAGAACTAAACAGATGTAAATAAGATAACAAATAAACTATAATTTAGATAATCTTGCAGCAGTAATGCATCAGACATTTCCACGGCTTTGCTAGCAGAGATCTTGGAAGTACAGTTTCTAATTTGTCAGAGCCTGATCTAGTGAGTGGTACACCATGAGAGGTACTAACCAGCAAAGTGTGCTACAATCTTATACTGTATCATCACTTACCATCAAGTTTAGCACAGTCGAGAGCTAACCTGTCAGCAATAAAAAAGGACATTGTTTTATAATATTTCAATCGCTTCCAGTAAACGAGTTTAACATACAGACAGTGTGACCTTAATTTGAAAATAATAACGTCTGGTCTGTATGCAATACAGTTTGTACAGAGTAGATCGAAACTCATCAATCTCTTTAAAAAATCAATGCCAAAGATCTCTTTATGAGTTTGAAAGAAAATCTGTACCTTTCACATGTAACATGTCGCTTTACAGTCGGCCGTGTGGTGGAAGAAGGTGAAAAAGGCTTGGTAGAACATCCAAGGCCAATATGGTGACGCCCATGCCTCACATCTGCTGTTTCATTTGCATCGTAGTGTCATACAATCACACAATGTTTTTAAAGTGAAACGTTCTTTATATGGCTTTTTATTTTTTCGCCCATTTATCACATGTTGCATTACAGCTGATCACGGAGCAGGGGTAATGTTCAAAACGCTCGACAAAGCCACTAAAGTCATTATGGAGGCGTACATTGCTCGTATCAGCCGTTTCTGTTGCTGTATGGTTTCATAAAACTGTCTCCGTCGTCTGTTTTTTTTCGTCCATCTATCGCACGTTGCATTACAGCAGCAGCGGCATAGGTACGAGGTGACAGACAATAGTTAAGGCCAATATGTCGACGCCAGTGCCTTGGAGCTGCTGCTTCGCTTGCATTGTAATGTCATACAATCGCACAAAAATTTAAATAGCTCTTTACTAGTTTCTTATTTTTCCGTCCATGTATCGCATGTTGCATTACAACCTGCCGCGGAGACGTGAAGTGAAAGACACCCGGCAGAGTAGCAAATATAAATATGATGGCGCCTATTTGCATCAGCTGTTTCACTTGCTTCGTGGTTTCATAAAATCATATTGTTGTTAATGTGAAACTAAGTTTACACTGCCTATTATTTTTTCCTCTATCTATCGCACGTCGCATTAAATCTGACTGCGATGTGGGGTAAAGTTAAAGGCAGATTACCCAAAACGAGTATGGCATATGGCTTGCATCGTTTCACTTGCATCATGGTTACATAAAACCACACAATGTTCATAACCTGAAACTATTTTTATATAGCTTCTTATATTTTTGTCGCCGCCTATCAGCTATTTCATTTGGTTCATGGTTTCCATGATTCGGATCCGCTCTTCCCCTTCATGGAACCAATGTTTTTACAGTTCTATCTCTCAGTATTATCATTACTCTGTGGTGAGGTGATTCGTCATCCAAACGATCGTTTTCCGATATCGATCCTCAGCAAACGTTACCAAGAAATGTTCGCTGTTCAGAACTAACACCGTAATTATTATGACGCTACGTGGTTATCAGGTATCATGTTTGCAGGAAGGATTAGCTAAGAAAATAAAAGGTAATTTTTGAAGGAATCGCTGGCGAAATAGTACAAAAGCTGGCTTCACTATTAGAGGTTATGGGGTTGATTTCCGCTAGGGCAAATTTAGGAAAGAGAAGAAGGGTGCAGTAGATCGCAATCTCAGCGCCAAAAGTAGCGAGATACTCGATCGCCCATATTTTCACACCTGATCTCGTCTCCGTGAATCCTCACTTGAAGTCATCTTAGGCACTTGGTCAAGCTGATCTTCTGATGTTCCACTTACGAATAAAGAGGGATCTGCTGGGTAATCCTTAGTTAGACTCATTTGTGGCACCTGGTCAAGCTGATTCTCTAGTATCTCACTTACAAATAAAGTGGGAACTGCTGGGTAATCCTCACTTGGAGTCATCTTAGGCAGTTGGTCAAGCTGATCTTCTGATGTTCCACTTACGAATAAAGAGGGATCTGCTGGGTAATCCTTAGTTGGACTCATCCGAGGCACTTGGTCAAGCTGATCGTCTGGTATCTCACTTACGAAAAAAGAGGGAACTGCTGTCTATGCTTCATTTGGACTCATCTGGGGCACCTGGTTAAGCAGTTTCTCTGATGTCCGACTTACGAATGACGAGAGTTCCGCTGGGTTTTCGCAGGGCATACTCCCTCGACGAGTCCTACGATCTTCACCCATGAGTCGGAATTTCTGGATCAAAGCGTTTGTTAGTGAAAAAAAGTACATTTAAGAAGTTGTAATTTATAGTTTGTCTGCATCTTGTGGTAGTCTTCGGCAGTGGCAAGTTACCATCCTACCTGCAAAACCATTTGATATATAATATCTTACCAGGTTAGCGCTTTTTTTTATTGCTGACAGATTAGCGCTTGACTATGATCTCACCTGATGGTAAGTGATGATACCGTCTAAGATGGAAGTGCGCTAATCTGGTAAGAGGTAGGAATATACCCCTTATGGTTTCCACACAGCATCGTACCGGAACACAAATCGGTAGGGTGGTAACTAGCCACGGCCGAAGCCTCCCACCAGTCCAGACTCAGACAAATTAGAAAATATAATTTCCTTAATTCGTAGTACCGGGATCGAAGCCCTCCGCTAGCAAAGCGAATACTCGCACCACTGCGCCAGCGAGTCCTTCAAAACTACTGTGTTAGACTGTATCCTAACTTACCTTCAGGGGATATCACAGTCCAAGTATTTTACTAAAATGATACTAAGTAGCTATACCATCACGTAAAATTTTTCAAAGCACATTAAAGTATGTTTTTATAACTTAAACAGTTACTAAGTAAATACTTTATAATACAATTATAACCGGTCTTGAAAAGTTTATAGGTATTTAGTATACAGTTAAATACATTTAAATCCTTTTAATGGGTGTCAATTTAATTAAATCGTCAGTTACTTTACAACTTTCTACCTTACAAGGGAATTATCAGTCTATTCACAGCAAATTACCTTTTACAAATATCTAGGGTTGTGTAAGACACCTTGTCAGTTAGTATTTCTGGCTGTTCAGAAAGGAAAACTGAACCACAATCAATTGGAGATCATTATCATATCTAAATAAAAGAATGGAAGTCAGATGGTACCAAGGTAGAGAATGCGGTTCAGTGACCTCATTTCCTAACAAAGGTCGAATAATTTTTCACACGTTGTCAAATGCCTTATGATGAAAATGACACTTTTCTGACCAATTTCCTTATTCAGTCTATACCAAAAACGTCCAGTATCTCCGTTTGAGGTAATAATAAAAGGAAATGTGAACACGTTAGTTTTTTTGGCTCTGAGCCCTATACAGATACCCAAAAACAAAAATCAATTAAAGAAGGAACTTATAAGTAAAGTTTAAATAATATTACGCGAAAACAAACACCGGTTTCGACTCCATCAATTTACCGATTAATACGACGTCAATTTGGCCATTGGCCAGTGACGTCGATTTTTCACTAATTTCATTAAAATTGTTATTAATTGATTTTAAGTACTCGGATGTATTTCACAACTTAGAAGATACCATAAAAGGGTCAGCCCTACCCCAACAACTTGCTACTAACAAACAATGAGCATGCAATAAACATAAACAATTACGGGGCGTCTGCAAGTCGCTGCGTTTTGGCTCTTACACTAATTGAGGTTTACGGCACTTCCTCGAAGTAATAAATGCGTTACCATCTATTTGTTATTATACAGGGTTATAAGATGTACAGGAATGTAATCTAGACTAGAACTAGGTGATAAACGACGAGCGAAATCTTATCAAATGTTAAACTGATGATAAACAGAAAACCCAATGAACAGACATTTTTGTTTGGATGGATTGTAACTACCTCGCTAACAGATGTCCTGTTTTTGATTCTGAGCTCGGTAAATTTGAGAGGATGTGGGAAAATGCACTGGTGGTCCCTCTACACCTCATCCTGCCCCCATGATTCCTGAGTTGCTATCATTCGGGACACCTGGGAAAAATGCGAAAGTTGAACACCTAGTGCTTCATTCAAGGATTAAGATGATTCCGCTGGGCTATTTCGAGGCCTCCTCTCTGGTCAAGTCCCACATTAAGGACCCATGTTTGAGACAAAAGTCTCAAAGCATTTCCCAAGTAACAGGGCAAATTTAGGACAATTCCTCTGGATTGATAGGTACATTTGGTCGAATCTGGTTACCACCTTGTTGGCCAAAATGTATCACCAAGAAAAAAGCGACTCGTAAAGTAATTCTATCTTACCAGTTTAGCACGCATCTTAGACTATCTATTCTATAAGTTTCTAGATGCTATTCCAGGTGATAATAATTATACAGTCAATCAGTCCAGCTGTCCTCGAATTATATATGATGTAATGTATATGACTTCTTTTTAAAATAGAATAATATAATAGGTAATGAAATAGATACAAAATATTAAAACTATGTAAATACGCAAGACTAGGTGCAATGTGGGCGAAAAATAAATGTAATTTTTTATGAAATAATAAACTTAAAGCTAGATAAGGGCTCCGACCACTATGTCGGGGGAGAAGCAGAAAAAAAAAGAACGAATACGACTTTGGTTTGTATATTTAGATATACATAGATCAAGATATATGACGTTTCAAATTATTCTCCTTATGTTCTAACAATTTATGCCAAAGAGGTAGTATTATTACAGCGTAAAATAAATTAGCAAACGAGCAGTTCAAGTGTTTTCGTAGACGTCTGCGGATCAGGTGCTTTAGAATTTAAACAAGTGATGTTAATCGAATAAATTTTGAAGCGTTCAAAAATTGTTAAGAGGTTATTTCTGTACAAATAATTTAGAACCTTTTCTCAGATCCACCAAATATAAGGTAAGTAGCAGCGTATTAACGCCCCACTGCTAGGCACTGGTATCTTCTCTCGTAGGAGAGAGGGTTATAAGAGCATAGTACACAAGTGCACTCTCTATTTCTTATGGATCTCATGACTGTGGCTGAACATGCTAACCATGAGACTAATGAGGCAGTCCCCTCAAGGTGTTGCCTTAAGGGAAGCCAGAACTCAATCTGATATTAAATTGGCGTTCATTCAGATGAGACGTCGTTCTGATACGATGCTGTGTGATATTGATACCATAATGACACGAAATCCTTATAGGTATATTAGACAACGCTGAAGAGATTGTCTGTGTAGAATAAGGAATCAGGTTTTTGAAGTATTTCAAAACTGGTTCATATGAAAGCTAATACGAAGATGGTTTCACATCACTAAGCTCATCACGAGAACATCAAAACGATTCGCGATTAACTCAAATTTAAACAGAAGCTCCATATTTCTACGCTATTGGAGTAATGCCGGTGATATGATGGGAAATAACCAGTTTTATAATACAAAAAACTCTGAAAGGTTATATCCATCATGAAAATTGCATTTTTAGCCTGAACTGTGGCATATTGGAGAATTTCCTTTAAGCCAGACTCTATTGTGTTTAATAAATTATTTTTACATCACGACTTTTTTCATTAATCTACTCTTATCTCTTTTGTATCGCATCTGATGGTAAATGATGATAAAACATAATTAGGGGTAAATAATCTCTCATGGTTTCTGCATCATACTAGAATACAAATGTTTTGCTTGGTGGCACGTCTTTGGTGGTAGGGTGGTAACTAGATACGGCCGAAGCTTTCCACCAAACGAGACGCACTGCGATATGTATTAAATGGAATTATAAATCGAATCCAGAACTTCTGTCAGCGAAACGAACGAAACCGCGACAAATTACGCTGGATAGAAGTCTAATCTCTCTATGAGATAAGCCAGCTCTGGAAAATCACATGGTAATGGTAAAGAAGCTTTTTAAAGTCCCAGTTCTGGGCATGTACTTCCTAACTTATAGGAGAAAAGGCTTTTAGAGCATAGAGCTACCACGCTGCTCCACAGCGGGTTGGTATACCCCAGTGTACCACCAGAAAATATCCCAGGTCTCCTTACCCAAAAACATAATGATGTATTGGAAAGAACAGTCAAGTACTAATAATGAAAAACTTATAGCCGACTTCACCAACAATTTCTAAAGTATCACATAGTCAAAGTATGTATAGAGTCCGGCATCCCTTTTGACGTGAATGCGTCTTTAATATCGCTTCAATAGGGAAGCAATTAAAAAGCCAATGATAACAAAATCGGGGAATACAGTGTGGTGTTCTGGTTATATCTCTATCACCTCCATCCCAAATACAATCACACCAATAGATAGCTAAAGGGTCGAACAATTTATTTTGATAAATAAGGACTGTAACACATCGTATTACCCGTTACGAGACGTATTCACATACAACAAACGGCCCTATCCCTAACACAGCCACACCACATTTTTTGTCCTCATCACACCTCATTCCCATAGGGATAGGCAAAAACCACGTTCTTCCACTTGCCACGATCCTTGCATATCTCCTTCGCTTCTTCCATTCTCATTAAACCTTGCATACAAGTTCGTCGGTTTAGGGTACCCTTGAACTGGCCCGTATTCAAAATGTCCTGGATTTGGTCCAGGAATGTTCGCCTTGGTCTTCCCCATCCAACTTTCCCATTCGCTCTTGACTCATAAATCCTTTTATTCAGTCTCCTTTCATTCATTCTCTCTACGTGTCCAAACCATCTAAGCATACCATTCTCAATTTTAGTCACTACATCTTTTATACCACAACGTTCCCTTATTACACTATTTCTTACTCTGTCACTCAGTTTTACTCCACTCATACTTCTCAACGCTCTCTTCTCTACCCCATTACCATACATAAGTGTTGGCACTATCACTCCTCCAGGCACGGCCAGTCTGTCTTTGAGACTCCCTCTAGCTATTCATAAAGGCATTCAGAGCACCATTTACCATATTTCTTGCATTCACTCTCCTTTTAATATCACTTTCACATATTCCTCTTTTGTAAATTTAGATCTCCCACTCTCTCTTGCTCCCCATCTATCAAAATATACCATTACATCGTAAATTCATCTCTTTCAAAAAGCATTACTCTCATTTTGTTCACATTCCTTTCATATTCAAAGCTTCATTTGTAATATTTACTATCTCCTCCTCAGCTAATTTCATCGTGCTGCTGCAAGTATTACTAGATTCATCAGCGTGGAGTAAACATTTGATGAGTAATATTTTCATTCTTAACACACACACACACTATTAATGAATATTTTTTTAAATCGAATACAGCAGTTCATTTGCTCCCAAACTTTTTAATCGTCTAAGTAATTCTTCTAATTAGCTTTCTTTGAATAAAAGAATGTTTATTAAGTGACATCTGTAGAACGTCTTCTGGGTGTTTTTTATAGAATAGTATTCGGTTAACCTGGAATTTTGTGTTAATTTAGCTTTGATGAAGCTTTCACTATCAAAGTATGGTCGTAAACATATACCAGTGTATTTTTCATTATCGTGTCGTGGTCTTTGGGTGAAATAAAGCCAACTTCAGGTATTGTGTTGATACATTGACCGTTGCAACTATGAGTCAGCTCGTGCCCGCATTTTTTTGTTCAAGTAACGTGAATGCCACGCTTGGGTAACGATACGAGTAGGTTCTTTATGGTATTGTGACGTAAAGAAATGCAATTTTCACTTTTTTTTTTTAAATGCCGTTAGGTTCTTTATAGCGATATAATGTATTAGCTGTATAATTATTTATAAACTTTTAGTATACAGAAGCAGATAATGTAAGTAGCTTATTAACTGCTGGGACACTGGCTTCCTTACTGATAGAGTGATGGTTTTTAGTGCATAGATCCATTTTTTATATCTACAAACTACATAATATTGCCTTAATGGTCTAGTGGTTAGTATGTTCTACTACAGACATGAGGTCCTGGGTTCGAGTCCTTGGTCGGGCCAATTCGAAATCGATATTGAGTTTTCTATTCAGATTTTCTCAATATTTGCACTTTAAGCCGTCGGTCCTGCGCCTGATGTCTCTCCGGTCGTGTCGAATTGCCGTCACTTCGGACTATGAGAGTGAAGGAATAAAGAGTACACTTGTGTACTATGCCAATCCGCAGTGGAACAGCGTGGTTGGTCTATGCTCTAAAACCCTCTCTCACATGAGTGAGGAGGCCTGTGCCCAGCAGTGGGACGTTAATGGGCTGCTACTTACCCTACCTTACATAATATTACAGAAAAAAAACAGATAAATCTTGTCCCGTAGCGATTACTTGTTTTACATTTATTCTTTTTATTTATATATAAACAAAAAACAATAAAGTAATGGCATATTGCGTTAACATTCGAAAGAAAAGCTATTAAATTGCACAGGAAGTTATAAAATCTTTAGGAAATTGATGTCTAATTAGAGAGCATTTTAACTGCTTTATTAAAAGTTACGATGTATTATTCGTGAATGTGACATTTACGTTTATTAAATTATATATTTTATTGATTTTATTAATGGCATATTAATTCTCGTGGTGTTATCCGCTTAATTCGAAATGCCGCTTTTCTCTCTCTTGTCAAAGGCAGTATTAGAGATTAGCTGGATCAAATAGACACACACATATAGTGTATTAGCGTATTTATCAATCGCTGACAATTATGTCAAACGTCATAAGGTTACGTTTTAAACTTTATATTGTCAAAAGCACTAAGGAAAAGTTTACATTAGAAAAGTTACTAAGGTGGTTAAGTTTATTTAAAATTTCTGATGTTCTACGTAATTTTGCACATTTCTTCTTTCATAAGAACATTCTTCTGACTATAGCGAAGAGAACAACAAAAGAATTATCGAAATCAGTTCAGGCGTTCACTTGTGACGTGACATAGAAAACTAAAGACTCGTTGTTATATAAATGGAATTTTACAACACCTTTCTTTTAGCACAGTCTTTGATAAGACAACCTTAATAATATTCAAATTTTCAGTTTGAATACGTGTATATATTATTTAAGGCTTTAAGTATTAAAAACTCAGTTTTGAAATATACAAAGCAGTCGTAAAGTGAACACCATAACTCTTGGTATATTTCCCGTACATTAGACTGCTTCGTTGCTAATAACTTTTCCGACTTCATTAATTTCCCCACACATTAGGAGCGCCATTTAAATAATGAAGAAGATAGCGTGCAGCCATTAAAAAAGCGAATTCTGAATTTATAAAACTAATTATATAAAACTAAAAATAAATTCTTTTTTTATCGAAATTATTTTACACTTTTGAAAGTGATACTTCTTTAGGTGCATGAGGGTAACATTTTTACGAAAGAAACGCGTGATTAGCGTCACGAAGATGTGCAGCGTGTTCAATGCTAATTCATTTATAAGTTAGGTTGTTTTAATATTTTCATATTATAAATAATTTTTAATATTGATATAAAACAAGTGGCATTTTAAATTACAATTCGTTAGTTGAGGTTTCAATAAATTCTTTGTATTAATTTTCGACACTTTTATGTGATTGATTGTAGAAATATAAACTTAAACAGACTTAAACATTAGTTTGCACGCACGCACTTTTAATTTTATTGCTGACAGGGTTGCACTTGACTGTAATCAAACCTGTTTAGTGATAATACAGTCAAAGATGAAAGCGTGTCAACCTGCTAAGAGGTAAATTACCTCTTACGGTTTGTAAACAGCATATTACCGGAACACAGATCAGTTCAGACTTTATCATAGTAAATGAAATTTCGTAAATTCGTTTTACCGGGGTTCAAACCCAAGACCTCTGCTAGAAAACTATTGGTAATATTGCACCAGTGAGGAAATGTGGCTCTGAATGCCGAAATACCTATTGAAAACCATTAACCCTGAATGGAGTACCAGAGGATTTATATCTGCATTCTCCTCTGATATCCCAGAGGATGCCGACTAAAAACTTATGTAAGAAGTATTGGAAATTTTAATTCTCCTAAAGTATGCATCCTTTGTATATCATTTGTCAGTTTTAACGAAATAACTGTATCACAGAAGGAAGCGACTGCCTTCTTCCGCTGATGTCCTAATTATCCCCTTAAATGTTACCTTCAATCAGCAATGTTGAGAGTGGTGGTATTGGACGTAATTATAATCAAATTCAAAAGGCACTGGACACTTTTAGGGTTCAATACAATAACGTGTTCCGTATGTTGTTCGCCCTTCCCAGATTTTGCTCGGTATCAGCCATGTTTACTGAGGCAAGGATGGATGATTTCTTTGCCCTGCAAAGAAAAAGGCTGGCGTCTTTGTTGACAAGGTTACGTTCCAGCACAAACAGCATCTTGAGGATGTTTATTGGAAAGACTGACTCGCCTCTTTCCTACCAATTCCTCAAGGTGCAGTTTGGACTGTATAGTAAGGAGGGTGTTTATTAGTTTAGGAATTTTTGTTAATATTATCGTTATTAAATTTAGGTTAGATTAGGAAAAGTACAATCAGGAATGAGAGGAATATTTATGTTACTAACATAGTTATAAATGATGTATTTACTGACACAAGTGAGCCTATGTTGCTACAATAAAGAAATTTTATTATTATTATTATTAAATATTTAAGGATAACACACTGCTGATCCGTACAACTCCATCTGTACCTCATAAAAGAGACATAGAAGGAACAAATTTGGTTAGCATAAAAAGGTTATCATACACCAACCTTATAAGATAGGCATATGTTCTGGAATACTTTCTTTCAGAACTTTTAAAGGTGAACAATTCTGTCATACATGATTATTGCGAAAAGAACACCCCAATTTTTTAATAATCTTCAATGGTGCACTGAGATTAGCAAGTTCAACCAAACCAACTATTCACCTTAATAATATTATTATAGATGTAATACGCTTCTTTAGCGGCCCTTCAATATTGCAAGGATTAAGATAAGCAGCTTGATGGCCATTTTCATCAAACGTCCACATTTCAGACGCGGCGTATTTTACACCATACCTATATGATAATAACATGTATTTAAATATTATATTTAGACCATGATTAACATTATTATAAGAAGTATAATTAAATGTGCTAGATAAGTTTGTACGCTTTATGAATTCAAACCTGACAGTAAAGCTGTAGAAGCTTGTAAAAATAACAAAAAATAAACTGCAAGCAAGGCAAGAGTGATCAAGTCTGATTTGAATCCTGCTCGATTGCTGAATACTTGAATACAATTTAAAAAATATTATGTGGATTTATGAAAACACTTGTCTACAGTTTTTCACTTTACCCTGAATCTGCAGTCAGTTGTAGATAGATGATAGATTGACGCAAGAAAATCTGGAAATGGAATGAAAGTTTCTCTTTAATAAATCAAAAATGGCAAATAGATATATACAGAAGACACGAGTGCAATCAAAGCCTCGCCATAAGCAATATATGCCAACTACACGCTTTCAGGAAATTAAGCTATAAAAACAAACTGGTAAACATTGAATTATACTCATGTGAATTTACATGATCATATTATTAAGTGACAGGAAATGAGAAGACGTGAGATCCATTATTTACTAGATATTGCCTGTGACATTGTCCGTGTAAAACTGTGACTGAATCTGAATCAAAACAATTTGAGTGGCGGGAGGCTTCAGCCCTAGTTACCACTCTGCCAGTAAAGATAATACTGTAAAAAAAAATAAACAAGATTAATTATCTATTAACAGGTTAGCGTGCCTTCATTTTAAATAGTATCATCACTTATCATCCGATGAGATTAGGACTGACATCAGTAAAAAATGAGTTAATTTATAGGAATGAGGAGTTTATTTCACTTGCTTCCAAGAAATTGTACTCGATCGAATACATAGAGGCTATTTCATGGCGCTGGGAAATATATTTACGCATCCTGACCTTGGGATTCCATGAGGGAAGAGGTCTCGCAATATACTCTAAAACCCAGTGAGAGCGGCATCATCTGTTAATGAGTACTCAAAGGTTCGTTGAGACATTCGCCTATGGATCTCCGGATTACACCAGATCACAACTTCTCTTCAGAAGATTTGTATAAATCTCCATCCCCTGTGTCCTAATACTCTCCATCAACGCTGGAGTAATTTGGCAGCATTCTACTCTCTTTTTTGTGAGCACTCACCAGACCTGCTCATAACGTGTTGGCAGTGTGTTCCGCCGTGGGGATTTCAGATACAGATTTTGGTGTTGCTAATCGGAGGTAACCTGTCGTCAGCTAGCATAGTTGACGCAGTGTTTGCTGATGAAACGGGCTGGAAAACAGCTGCCTCCTTTTGCGAATCTGTTACATTGCTGAAGGAGGCATGGGAAAGGGTGAGGTAGAATGCTGATAGGGTACCCCATTAAGACAAAGGAGGGCAAAACATAGGATTCGCAGGTCTGTGCATCTTCTGCTCCCTCCTTGACTTATTGAAATGAGCCGGATGCATCCGAGGTGCCAGAGTAGATTGTGTAAGCGGAACTCTCGCCCTCCACTCAAGGATGTTGACGGTGAGTCCCACACTCCCGTCCAGAGGTGCGTAATTCCTCGTCCATTTCCCAGCGACGAAAAAAGATAGACCTGCCCACAACCGAGTCCCGTAATGCGTCTTTTTCTCAATAATGGTCGTAAACTGTCATAATATTTTTGTATTTCTTGCAATTGCATCTGTATTTTGCGCAATTTGGACTGCATCTAAGATCATGGTTTTGAGAGTCCAGCATAAAGGACTCCTGTCTCTTGATCTTTTTCTCTCAATTTTTCAGATGACAAGTTGTTGTAAGTTACTCAAGAGTTCTTCGACAAAAGCCTTGATTGTTCCACGATGTTCAGTTAATCCAGTATCAATTGATTTGTCCTATACGCTGTCCATGGAATACATAGCATTTTTCTTGTGCGTTTTACTTACGATTAGTCTGTGTCGATCAGCGAGGTCATAATATGTCGCTGAGATCTCCTGGTGGGAGATTCTGCTACTGTGCTTAGCAAGGCATCAAATTTGGTTCAGGTATTTACCAAAACAGCTCCGTATCCTCTGCTCAGCAGTCCAGTTGAGGATAGATCGCATTCTCTCAACATAAGGGCTCAGTATCATTACTACACAACTCGCCAAAACAAGTGTATTTCAGAAAAACATTCCGAGAGAAACTGTAGACAATAGAATATCCCTATTTCATATTAAAATCATAATTACCGTCAGCTCTATTGATACATTGTAAGGTATGGAAATAAAAAGATGCTCTTTGTAGCGGTAGGTCCAATAAATATTGCTGCGGGGACCAATTAGTGTCTTTTATCAGATATCTAGAAATAAAAGCGCAATATTTTCCATTTTTTAATTCTCAAAGGATCGGTGTTTGTGACGCTATCACGGAAACTCATTGCGATTGATATTGAATTTTAGTTATTTACTAGTTGAATCGGGAAACTTTGTACCGCCTAAGAAACAATAAATAAAAATAGCTGAATGATAGTTGCAGAATATAACGCTCAGATTCCCGCCATAGTCCGTAAAATATTATAGTTGCTATCAGAAATTGTTGGTTGTCAATGCCAAAAACAAAAACAAAAGTATTCTTATAAATATAATTAGATTTCTGAACGACGGGACGTCCATCAAACGTTTGACATTTAAATTATTAATAAAATTAAGAAAAAAAAGTCTTCATTTATAAATTGATTTGAATTTCTAGACGACATTTAAATTTACTTGATTTTTAAACGACAGGACTAACAAATAATGCTTGGACAAACCGATGGACGTCCACTGCTGGACATAGGTCTCACGTAATGATGTGCACAAGGCCTGATCTTGTGGCGCCTGGGTCCAGCGGCTCCCGGCGACCCTCTTTATGTCGTCGGTCCACCCGGTCCCTCTTTATGTCGAGGACCGCCCGGTGCGGGGTCGCCACTCCAGCACCTTCGGACCCCATCGTCCATTGGTTCTTTGAACTATGTGCTCCGCCCATTGCCACTTCAAGTTCACGATTAGTAGGGTTATATCGTTGACTTAGGATCTCCTCAATTTTAATTTGAACGCGTTGAGAAACTCCGAGCATAGCCCTTGCCATCGCACGCTGAGTGACTCTGAGCTTTCGAATGAGGCCCATAGACAGCGACCACGGTTCGGAGTCGTAGGTCATCACCTGAAACACGCACTGTTCGAAGAGCTTCGTCTTCAGGCACTGAGGGATATCGGACGAATTAAACAGGTAGGAATAGTTTAAGGGACAGCAGAACTGGTGTTTTTACTTAAGACCTTCCCTAGAGAGACCCTTCCCTTTTGCCAGACTGAGAGAAATACAAAATAGATCCTACTTGCGGAGTAAGTTTCTCTGTGAACTGCGTAAAGGCGGTCTTATTACCTAAAGCTATTTTTTAAATATTGCTTATCTGATGATTACTCGAAAACTTGACACTTAAAGCAATATTTCCTTTTATTTTTATTGTCTGTACAACTATTTCTCTGAGTTATCTTTTTTCATTAAAGACAACTTAAAAATTTTCAAAATTTCGTAACATTTGAGTAATGTAGACTAATAGCTCTAGATATTAAATAGTCTTTCGAATAAATGCTTTGTTTTCACGGTAGGAAGAAGAAAAAATGATTAAAAAATATTGCAAAAATCTTAGCCGGTCCAAATATTGTTTGTCAAAAACCACTATGTTAAAAGTTTGCACAAACATCAAGTCATCGTGATTATCACGATATTATGATCCCTAATGAAGCCTCTGATTGGAATAGTTGTAGGGAGAATATAGAAACAATTTTCAGTCATTATATCTCAAAATACAAAAGATATCCCGCAATCAGGCAGGATGAAAAGCATTGCATTTCTGTTAAGGGGAAGCTCTTAAATCTTTAAAAAATTACAATATATAAACACACAGATACACGTTTTGTATGCACGTATATCATAATGCTTTTTATTTTATATTTTTGTTAATATTTTCTATTTAATAATTAAAAAAACGAATGTGCTTTAGAACACACGAATGAGGTAAAACTTAAAGGTGTAATATTATATATATTAATATTAATACAAAGCCAGCGTTATATACGCTCCATCATGTTAGTACAGCTAATTTCATAAAAATACATTACTTCGAAAAAAGTTTAATACTTTTTGGCAAACTAATTTTTAAGTGTTGTTTATATTTATACAAATATAAAACTTTAGATTTCCGAGACTTAGAGGGAGGGAAAAAGGAAGATATGTGAGGTATTTAATTGTCATTAAAACATTAAAAGTGTCGATAATGTATACAGATAATTTATTGAAATCGCAAATAACGAGTTGTAAATGAAAATGCCACGTGTTTTTTGTCAATATTAATAATTAAATTTTGCTTTTGAATTTATAATTTACTTAAGAGAATGTATGAAATATTTTTATTTTACAATTTTACGAGAAATAGTATATTAAATGATTAAACGACGAGTGGCTAATTGAAATTCCACATGTTATTTGTAAATATTATAGCTACCAAACCTATAATATATACTATATTTTCGACATTATTTTAACTATTTTAATTATAATTTTAACATGTTAGTTTATTATTGTGAATTTATTTTAATATGTATAGATATAAATTTTGATTTTATTACAGTGTATTGTATTGCACGCCACGTTAGGAATTTTATTGGAATAAAGAATTTTGAATTTGAATTTGTACCTTCAAACGAATTAGCATAAAAACGCTTCACTTCTTCGTGACGCTAGTCACGCGTTTCGTCCGTAAAAAAATCACCCCAATATGCCTAAAGAAGTCTCACTTCTATAAAAACCATCAATGGAACACTGTCTTCCTGACCGAAAGCGTTTTCCTAACTCATTGTATATATGTTTAATATAAATGTCGGAGAATAAGAGAGAAGGAGCGCATAATGCATAGGGATCTCCGCTTACATCGTCATTAATGGCATCCATATTTTGATTTCTTATACTGTGGGCGTTCTTAGGTAATGTTGGTGCAATCAAACACTTTATTAATTAACTCAGATTTTAATGTTCAATCACTTGATGTTCCAAATATCAATTTACACAAACTCATTAATAATATTAATAGTTAGGAACGCGAAATTTTCATTTGCTGACCGCTTCGGTCGCCCGCAACTCGAGAACTGCCGAGAGACGCGCCGGACTGCCCCTTATTGACACTGACGCCGATGGACAGATGGCGGCAGCCTTCCACAGACCATTGCACATAGACCAGCGATCCACAGCCACTCCGACATATATATATATAAATATTAATATTCTAGAAATGTTTAAATTTATTATGTTCGTCGTCCGTTCGCTCTAATCGATCACGCTGTCGTTACGCATTCACAAGCTTACAACCAACCAAGTAGGGCGTGCGTTAAGAAGTTTTACTTCTTAACTAAAGAATTTATATACTTTTATTCCTCTAGATGACTTTGCTGCTGTGAGTGACTGTATTTGAGTGTTTCGATGTGTGTTTAATAAATATACGAGAGTCAGATTCCCCTTAACCGTCTCCAATTACCCGACAACGATCACAATTAGAAGCGTGTACATTCTGCATCATTTAACAAAAAACGAAGAACTTCTTTGTGAAACGAAAGCGTCACGAAGCTAGCGCAGTGGTGCGAGTATTCGCTTTACTAGTGGAGGTCCCGAGATGGATCCCCGGAAGGACGAATTTAGAAAATTGTATTTTCTAATTTGTCTGAGTCTGGGCTGGTGGGAGGCTTCGGGTGTGTGTGTTCTGTGCTTGATTTTTCTCCATTCGTATCGGATTGCTGTCACATCGGACTATGAGAGTGAAGGAAAAGAGAGTATACTTGTGTACCATGCCTGCCGAGCAGCGTGGTGGGTCTACGGTCTTAAAACCCTTTATCCTATGAGCGAAGAGGCCTGTGCCCAGCAGTGGAACATTAATGGGCTGCTACCTTACAATTACTTGAACCACTTCGCTATCTGACTGATGGTAGGCTTCGGTCGTGTATAGTTACCACGCTACCAGCAAAGATGTACCACCAAACAAAAATATTTGTGTTCCTATACGATGTTATGTACCATAAGAAGTAAATTGCCTCTTACCAGATTAACGCGCTTCCATCTTAGACTGTATCATCACTTACCATGAGCTGAGATCACTTGTATACAATATTGATAAAAATCAAGTGACATTTCAAGTTACAATTCGTTAATTAAATTCGTAACATATCTTCCTGTTTCCCTCCCTCTAAGTCTCAGAAAAATTTTAGATTTGT
Source organism: Elymnias hypermnestra (assembly GCA_015832385.1). NCBI lineage: Eukaryota > Metazoa > Arthropoda > Insecta > Lepidoptera > Nymphalidae > Elymnias > Elymnias hypermnestra. Next base: position 1,635,217 of record JACTOM010000907.1, read on the forward strand.
AAAAATATAAACAAGACTTAAAAATAAGTTGGCCAAAGAAGTTACACTTCTGATTTGTGTACTTAATATGCGCGCACTTTAAACTTTTTTGGTTTTAGCTGTTTATTAAAATCGGGCAATCGATAAAGAATATTTTGATCTTAATTCTGAATCTCTAATCTAAGAATTAGTCAGATACATAGTAAAACAAGTTAGCACTTTAACCTGAAGCTGTTAATCATTAAAGATAGACCATAAAAATCTAGATAATATATCAGATTAGACATAAACGGTATATCTTAGCCAATTTATTACATTGAAAACAATTTCCACCGGCATCGTATTAAACGGATAATAACGTGTTGTTAAACACTCTTTATGGTGTATGGAGTGTTATTAATTAATTTAAACGTAATACCCGTAGTTAAAATCTCATTTCTTGCGCCTGTTGTGTGGAAGTGACCCTCTTACTTTGCTTATGAATTAAATTTACTAGAAGTGGCAACCTTTGTGATGATAAATGATGATATAGTTCAAAATGAAAACGCGTTAATCTGGTAAGATGCAAATCTCTTGCTTGTTACGTCTTTTCTGGTATGGTGGTAACTATCCACGACCGAAGTCTTCCACCAGTCCAGACTCAAAAAGACTAACTAGTAAATGCAATTAAATTTTAATATAACTCACACCATTGTACCAGCCAGGCCATGAAAACATTTGATGGCACAATGATTAGTGTACTTGTTTCACCAGTAAAGGGTCTTTTTCTACTAGAAACTCCTTTTACCTGAAAGCAACGATTAAGCGGCTTACTGAGTGGGCCAAAATACTCACTAAAATCCAGCTGTATCCTCATTTACCTAAGTTGAAAGTGTCAGAAGCTTGTGTGTTCGGCTCGATACCTCCAGCTGATCTTACAAAGAGGGTTCAAGGAGACAAGAGGCCTTCACAAAGACGCCTTCTATTTTCCAAGGGGGGGGGCTTATCCTCTAAGATTAGAGGGGCATTAGCCGCATCCTATAACGAGATGAAAGTTTCAAAAAAGGAAACAGCTGCAGTCATCCTGCTTCACTGCCAAGCATTATGCCTATTATATACTACTATTGGAAATGAGGGATCCCCTTCTCACTAGCAAAAGTCCAGGCATCGATTTTTTTACATAAATATAGGAAATAGTATTTTCCGCTTAGTCTGTCCCGATGAGGCTTCGGTTGTGCCTAGTTACTCGCACTCTTTCCAGCAAAGACGTGAAAAAAGTAAGTAGCAGCCCATTAACTTCCTACTGCTGGGCACAGGCCTCCTAAATCATAGGAGAACTGGCTCATTGTTTTGTGGACAGTTACAGACATGAAATCCTGGGTTTAAGTCCGGGTCGGGCGAATTCAAATATCGAGACTGAGTTTTATGTTAAGGATCATCAATCAAGTCCTGTAAAATCGGATCAGCCATTTGAGAGATAAGTCAGAACAAATAAAGAGACAGATATTATTTACTTTCATATGAATTAAGTAAAATACTCTTAATTTTGAAATTATAAACACACTCTAATTTTATTAATTTGTGTAGATGTACCCTTCACACCCTTTTAATATTTTCTAAGCCACATCCAGTAGATTATTATTAACAATATGTTTTCGTGTCTAAACGCTATAAATTAGTTAAAAAACAAATCGGGATATTGAACATAAAGTTAATGTTTTGATGCGAGGTTATGGGCCTCCATGGAGATTCTATGGAGGAGATACTTATCATAATTTTTGTCATTAACCTAAATTGTTTTTGTCTGCGGGTGTGATTGTAGTAAGTGAATTAGTTAAACACGATTTCGTAAAGTTCTAAACTAATATTATAAAGAGGAAACATTTGTTTTTTTTTATGTATGTTTGTAATATTTTCACACAAAAACTACTATAACGATTTCAAAAGTTTTTCATAATTAGAAAGCCGCATTTTCACTGAGCGACATGGGCTATTTTACTTTCTCAAAAAAATATGGATCCCTAATTAAAATGTATTAATGTAACCCAAGGTGTGAACCCAAATCTGTCATCGCGTGAGCTGCGAAAACTATTGATGATGGAACAAAAAAATGTTCTATAATATTATAGAAAGTATTAAAACCTACAAAAAATTCGAAGATACCATATGTCCAACTTCTGTAGTTATGCCACTATAATCAAACCATATTATTCATAACTTTGTATTAATCCTTATCCTTTTAAATGATAATATAATGTATTTTATTAAAGACCGCTTCAATACCTGTAAAATACTTTTAACATTATTAAAATCGGACATCCTATTCAAAAGAGTGAGATATTATCAAGAATATAAAAATGTCAATCTAAAGAAAATTGTAGTGACACTTATAACTGCATATATACCAGTTCCATATTCCAAGGATACTGATGATACCCACCGATGTAGAGATTTTTTTTTCTCAAACTAAAAATTACTGGACAGATTTAAAAAATATATTTCATTACATACATACATACATAGCATCACGCCACATTCCCATAGGGGTAGGCAGAGACAATGTCCTTCTACTTGTCACGATCCTTGCATATCTCCTTCGCTTCTTTCATTCTCATTAAACCTTTCATACAAGTTCGTCGGTTTAGAGTACTCTTGACCTGGCCGTTATTTAAAATGTCCTGGATTTGGTCCAGGAACGTTCGCCTTGGTCTTCCCCTTCCAACTTTCGCATTCACTCTTGACTCATAAATCCTTTTTGTCAGTCTCCTTTCACTTATTCTCTCTACTTGCCCAAACCATCTAAGCATACCTCTCTCGATTTTAGTCACTACGACTTCTTTTATACCACAACGTTCTCTTATCACACTATTTCTTACTCTGTCACTCAGTTTTAATCCACTCATGCTTCTCAACGCTCTCATTTTTAGCGCATTTATTTTACTTATGTGATTCTTCTGCCATACCCAACTTTCAGTACCATACATAAGTGTTGGCACCAATACTCCTCCATGCACAGTCACTCTGGCTCTTTGAGACACCATCTGGCTATTCATAAAGGCGAGCAGAGCACCATTTACCATATTCCCTATACCATTTACTATATTCACTCTCCTTTCAATATTGCTTTCACATGTCCTATCTTTTGTAAATTTAGATCCCAAGCATACAAATTCTTTCACCTCTTCCACTATCAAAATATTGCCATTCATCATAGATTCATCTCGTTCAAAAAGCATAACTTTCGTTTTGTTTACATTCACTTTCATTCCTTTCCCTTTCAAAGCTTCATTCATAATATTTACCATCTCCTGTAGCTTATCAGCGGATGATGCAAGTATTACTTGATCATCATCGTAGAGTAAACATTTGACGAGTAATTTATTAATTCTTAACCCATACATACTTTCTCTTAAATCTATCAAACATTTATTCATGAATAGGTTGAACAGCCATGGTGACGCAACACATCTCTGTCGAACTCCTCTTTCGACAGGAAACCACTCCGTATACGTCCCGTTTATTCTGACACAAGCCCTAGAACCCTCATAGAGAGACTTGCTTGTATGCAATGCTTGTATCAGACTACCGTTCACCCCATACGTAGATAACGTTGACCACAGCTCATTCCTCACCACTTGATCATATTTTATTTCATTATCTTCTTGAAATCAAGAATTTTTCATTACCTTTAGTCTATCTTTAAATTTGATTAGATGTATCAAATGTCAGACATTCTATTATTATTATACAGTATTAGTTAGATATATATTCGTTGTAAAGAAAAATCTGTATATTGTACAGTCTTAGATGTAAGCGTGTTAAACTAATAAGAGTTAATTTACCCCTAAGGGTTTTTACACAGTTGTTTACTTGTCGACACATTTATGTTGGTAGGGTAGTAATTAACCACGACATCCTCCAGGATAGACTCTAGGGATATACAGGTTTCACGACATTTTCCTTTGAATGGATCGAAATGAATAATCAAACATGTGTTTTTGTAGCGACAAACTTAGAGCTACCCAGGAATCAAAGAGGCGACTTTTTTAAACGAGAATAAATACTTAGCCATCATGGCTCTTCATCAGGATATCAGACTAATTAAAAGATGCAATTTCCAAAATATTCCAAGTAAAAATCAAAAGCTGATGTGCTAAAAAGTGATGCATCATTGGGTCATCGAAACCACCAAAATATATAGCGACATTTTAATTATAACTAGCTTTTCCATGCGGTGTGATCCGCGTAGATGATCTCATGGAAATATGGGTAGATTCGTTATTTATTGGAGGATATAGTAAATCTAAACCTTTCTCGTATCCACTTTAAGACACATAAGAAATTTCAACAAAATCGCTTCAGCCGTTTAGGAACAGTTCAATGTCAGACGCACAAAGAATTATATATTAAAAGACAAACATAAAAGGGGTTAGTCATCCAAGTCCCGAGCGAACAGACTTTCACAATGTCATTATTAACTAAATATTACGATCATACGTGGAACCACCTGGTATTTAACGTATTTCTCACGCCGAAAACCGCTAAAAAATATCGTAAAACTCACGTGAATCGATCGTAAAATCGCAAAATCATCTTAAAGATTCATCAATCGGTTACAATACGACATTACTTTTTTATTGCCTCTAATGAATTCGAAAAAAGTGCACTTCGGAGTATATTAAATAATAAACATTTTAATGTGGCGCGTAAAAATTTGTAAACGGGCCTTTGTTGTCCTTTTTTTAGCCCAAGGGATAGCCGAAGACCCTATAGCCTATTCAGTTACTTCTTTTATTATCTATGGTTGACGTATGGGGTGCTAAATAATAGTTTGTCATTTCGTATTTGAACTTGGCCCCCTTTCCACTTTTTAACCCTTGACGTTATGTGACAAAAGATTGATTTTTTTTTTGCAAATTTATCTACCTTTTGAGGTCATAATAGCTACCGATTTGATTTCTTTTATATATTACAATTGATTGGGTAAAATTCCTTGACATCGTGGTTATATGTGTTAGGAGACCGCAGAACGAAGACAGTAGATAGTACTAATGATACATTTGATGATGGGACGGAAAAAAATCGATCCTGATTAAATAAAAATCACGTATTTACAAAACGTTTTATTAGCATTATTTACACTCCATCATGTTAGTAAATGAAACGAAAGATTCATAACAAATACATTAATTTACTTTAAAAAAAGCAACAATAAAATCGAAACAGCTGACGCTCGGGTCAAGGAACGCACGAACGCCGCGCGGCGGTTTTACGCGTTTTCGCTCAATTTAGTAGTTTTTTAGAAGCACATCGACGCTAGCTGCATGCCTTCGTTGACCCAAACGTCAGCTTTTTGTGTTTCAATATTGATTTTTTTTAAGTAAAGTAATTATTTTTTTATGAAACTTTCGTTTCAGTTACCTGTACTAACATGATGGAGCGTAAACAATGCTAAAATATGGCCCTTTCTTTATTCTTTCTCATACATACCTATCACTAACAGGTTTACACTCGTCTCTATTTTCACCTGATAATGATTGCTCACATTCTGTGCTAAACCAAAAGCACCGCGCAATTCAAACAGCTGATGAAAGCCATGGACGTCACCGTATTAGCAAAGGAAGCTGGGGAAAGAGCATTTCACTTTATACCCACTTCACAGTCAGCTATATGCGATAGATGGACGGACAGAAAAATAAAAGGCGATGGAAAAAAGTTCAACTTTAAACTTGTTCTGTGCTTAAAAGCACTCAAGAATTGTACCTCTTCTCAGGTTAGACCGCTTCCATCTTGAACTGTATCAGTCTAACCCAAAAAATCTATAAGATCGGTTTATAGACGATTATAAACGTCACAATGAGAAATTGTTGCTGTAATCAACAATGGAATTAGGCTGATGGTGCTTCTTTATCCCCGGATGAGGCCTTACAATGATCCATCGATTATAACACGTCAATAAGTAAGTGTGTGAGTAAGTTTAGCAGCTTATTAACGTCCTTATGTTGGGCACAAGCTTATAGTAAATAGGGTTATTAGAGAATATACCCTCATTGACGCTCCACTGCGGGTTGGTAGGCTCACTCTCTATTCCCTCACTCTCATAGTCCGATGTGATGAGAATTGGACTGAACCGGAGAGAGATCAGTCGTGAGACAGACGGTTTAACGTGGGGTGATCATACCTTTCCAATTTCGGACTAATATTGAGAAAATCTTAATAGAAAACTCAATATCGAGTTTTGAATTAGCCCGTCTTTCACCGAACATGATAAAAATCTATCAATAAGTAAAAAAAACAGGTTAAGTTATACAAAACAGTGAAAATTTTCAATTAAAATCAATATGCAAGTACGGTTAGGCACAGCTAATGGATTAATAAACACTTAACACAGCATAAATTGATGCTAAAACAACAAGCTCGTTAAACAGAGTTCAATCAAACCCCATTTAAACTTCAATCCAATATTCATAACACTTGTATTCGCCCTGATTGGGATGCAAAACTGATAATTAACACATTAGCATCCAAATAACACCAACAAAAGGTGTACACCCGCTTTGGTTTAACGTATATGTATGCATGTTGATAAAGTTGACAAACTCAAATAGTTACTGTGCACACTTACGCTTTATAAATAATATTAAATGTATCTTTTATTATAAAGAGGAAACATTTGTTTTTTTGTAACTACTTTCACCAATAGAAAGCTGCATTTTCACTTAGCTACATAAGTTATATTACTTTCTTAAAAAAAATAGAGATCCCTAAGAAAAATGCATTAATGTAACCCAAGGTGTAAAAAAATTGGTCACAAAAATCTGTCATCGCCTACGCTGCGGTAATTATTGAAGATAGAACAAAAAAATGTTCTACAATATTATAGAACGTATTAAAAACTACAAAAAAGTCCGGAATACTATATGTCCAACTACTGTAGTTATGCCATTATAACTACATTTTTACATTTTAAAAGTTAATAAAAGTGCCGACACTAATCACACCATATAATTCAGAAAACTTTATTAATTACTTTCCTATTAAAGACATTTTATGAAGATCTTTTTCATATCTAAAAAATACTTTTTAAATTATTAAAATCGGACATTCCATTCAAAAGATATACAATGCTACAACATAAGAAGTAGTACCATTTTATTCACATGTTATCGTACACACCTATAGACAGAGAAGACTTTATGTATTCCAGAATCACTGTTTGTATTCGTAACAACAATATTCAGTACACATATTTATATATCTGTCCTAATATAATTAAAAACTAAGTGAAATAAAATTTTTACATACATATATAGCATCATGCCTCATTCCCATAGACCGTATCCTTCCATTTGCCACGATCCTGGCATATCTCTTTCTCTTCTTTCATTCTTCTCATTACACCTTTCGTACAAGTTCGTCGGTTTAGAGTACTCTTGACCTGGCTCTTATCTCAAATGTCCTGGATTTGATCCAGGAACGTTCGCCTTGGTCTTTCCCTTCCAACTTTCCCATTCACTCTTTACTCATAAACCCTTTTTGTCAGTCTCCTTTCATTCATTCTTTCTACGTGCCTAAACAATCTAAGCATTCCTTCATCTTTCTCAATTTTAGTCACTACAACTTCTTATATATCAAAACGTTCTCTTATCATACTACTTCTTACTTTGTGATTCAGTTTCAATCTGCTCATACTTCTTAACGCTCTCATCTCTACCGCATTTATTTTACATGTGTTGGCACCAACACTCCTCCATGCACAGCCAATCTGGCCCTTAGAGACACCATCTGGCTATTCATAAAGGAGTGCAAAGCACCATTTACCAAATTCATACTTTGAAACGAAACTCCGAGCGACTCAGAACCGTCACTGGCAACACGCACTGTTCGAAGACTTTGGTCTTCAGGCAATAAATTCAATAATAGCTTTGAAATGAACCCTCTTTAACCGCACGAGAGTAATTTTTTTAAGGATGCAACGTGTGATTAGTGTCATGCAGATCTGCAGCGTTTTTATGCTAATTCGCTTGAAGGTAGTTTTAATATTTAATTTGCCACATAACTGTTGGCACCAACACTCCTCCATGCACAGCCAGTCTGGCCTTTCGAGACCATCTGACTATTCAAAAAGACGTACAGAGTATTTGTTTCAAAATATTGTAAATATAGGCTAATAAAAAGCGTGCATCAACATTTATTACATCAGGTGTACGAACCCACTTACACTGGGGCTGAAGTGGCCTGATTACTCTATTTATTCTATTAAGGCAGTAATTGTTCGCTGAATGCACCACCTCTATTGCCGCCATTAGCCATATTGTGCTCCTTTGTACCATCACATAGCATATATAATTGCCCGTTATTATCTCGAGTCATCTCGACGTGAACCGTCATTGTAACTGTGTAAGTAGTGTCATATACAACGTTACAGTCTCAATAGATCCTCCACATTCCAGGCTTTAGTCAAGGTTGTTGATTATATCTAGAGACGATCTCGTGACAGTGGAAAGTCTATGTCGGTCTATAGATTAATTTTCGTTAACAGTTTTGTTTCCCTTTGTTTTTAATCACTTCCTTTCACATTATTAGATACACACTTACATTCATAATGTAATCAATATATTTTACTTTACGACAAATATATGTCTAACTAATACATTTTTAAAAATACAAACAGTATCATTGGTAAAAGTAAGTAGCAGCCCATTAACGTCCCACTGCTGGGCACAGGCCTCCTCACTCCGAGGAGCGAGGGTTTTTAGAGCATAGATCCACCACGCTGCTCCACTCTCTATTCCTTCACTCTCATTGTCCGATGTGACGAGAATCCGACACGACCGGAGAGANGCCTAGTTATAAGGGTCGCTGCAATTTTTTTAGATTGACATTTTTAAATTCGTTATATCTTTTGAATGGAATATCCGATTTCAATAATTTAAAAAGTATTTTACTGGTAATGAAACGATCTTTAATAAAATAATTCAACAATTTAAGTAACAATACAGAGGTTTTATTGACATGGTTTGATTATTGTCGGCACTTTTATTGACTTTTAAAATAATAAGTAGTTATAGTAGCACAACTACAGTGATTGGGCACATGTTGTCATGGACTTTGTTGTATATATTAATGCATTCTATAATATTGTAGAATATTTTTTTGTTCTATCATCAATAGTTTTCGCAGCGCACACGGTGGCAGATTTTTGTGACTATATTTTTCACACCTTGGGTTACATTAATACAATTTTCTTAGGGATCCCTTTTTTTGTGAAAGTAATATAGCCTGTCGGAGTGCATTAGTCTGTAGATCGCTGATCCGTGTGCAATAGTCTGTGGAATGCTGGCGCCATCTGTCTATCAGCGTGGGTCAATAAGAGGCAGTCCGGCAGTCGCTCGGCAGTTCTCGGGTGACGGCCGGTGCGGTCGATTTTTGAAACTGTCGCGTTCCTAGCTATTGTTATTAATGAGTTTGTGTAAATTGATATCGGGAACATTACAAGCCGAGTTAATTAATGAAGTGTTTGATTGCACCAACATTATCTACGAACGCCCACAGCATGGAAATTATGAAGGAGAACCCTACGCCCCTATGCTTTATGCTCCTGTCTCTCTTATTCTCCGACAAGCCTATGTCACTTAGTGAAAAAGCAGCTTTTAATGGTGAAGAAAGTTTTAAAATCGATCGAGTAGTTTTCGTGTGAAAATTTTACAAACATACATATACAAAAACACAAATGTTTCCTCTATGTAATATAAGTTTAGATAAGGATTATAACAAAACACAGATTATTATGAATTTTGCGGATGTCATCTTTTATTTCCCCCAAAAACATGTACCTTTAGGGTCATACCCTTAAATATAGGTTTGCCAATAATTTCTTTATATTATAAGGGTTAGTTTGTCATTACATGTCAAAGTATTTTATGTTTCCAATGATTGGTATGACGACTGTGGGATGGCGTGAGAAATGTGATGTTTTTTTCCCGTTTCTCTGGAATGTAATGATGACATTGACTTTTTAATACATTTTTATGGTTTAATGCAAGTTTTTGAAGACACAATCCTTTACCCTGGGGAATTCGTAACGACTTTTATACTGACTTTCTATGTTTTCGCTAGAAAAAGCTTTTAATCTTTATCTACACCAAAATTCATCATAATCGATTTAGAACTTGACACGGGAAAGGATAAGAGACAAACTAAAAAAGTAGTAGTGTCCTCGAGTTTCCCATCTCTGATATTACAAAGGTAAGTACTAATTCTACGCATAGAAAGTCACAGGTAATAGCTAGTATTTAATATTAAAAGCCTCGCTATTTCCGCTTTCAATGCTGTATTGTCTCTCCCTATAAAAGCATTAGACCATATCTTGTTATACAAAAGCAATTGTTTACAATGAACTTGTATAATTTGATTTTATATTTAACAAATATTTGGATATGCTTTCTATTGTTTAGTAAATTATAAGTGAAAACTGTCTATTGGTGATCTTCTTAAATTATTAGTTTCTGGGTTAATTTCTGATCCGGGTCTTCAAAAAATTATTTTTATTTATTTATATACTCTTTATTGTACACCAAAGAAAAGAATTACAAAGAATAAAAGACGCACAAGTAATAACAAAACAAATGTACAAAAAGGCGGTCTTATCGCTAATCAGAGATTTCTTTCAGACAACCTTGAGGAGAAGGAAATTGTGCTAAAGTAAGTGGGAGGTGCATAATGAAATAATACATACTAATATTAAACAGAATACACATATAATATAATATATAAATAAAATATACTCACATATACATACTAATTATGTTCATTTTGTGAATTCTACATACCATAAAATAGTTGAGAAGTTTTTATTAAAGGTTTGTAGAGGAAGAAATCTTCATTTATCAAAAGGGATAATGATTGTTTGGGTTTGATTTCGACTACAACACTTCCAATCAAGATATAAATTCCACCATAAATAATTATTCCTAAATAACGTTTGAACATTATTAGTCTATTGTCAAAGACATTTATAATCACAGATTTTGATTTACTTATTTTTTTTCAATAATTGAACTTGATTGAACTGAATAGTTCCAATTTATACATGATCCATAATACATTAAGTTAGATGAATGGCCCAAAGGTGAGTGCAGCAAATGTAAATAAATGGACTGCCAACCCTCAGTGGATCAGCGTGGTAGGTCTATGCTCTAAAAATCCTCTCTCCTATGCCTGGGAAGGCCTGTGCCCAGCAGTGAGACGTTAATAGGTTGCTAGTCACCTTTCTTTACTTCTAGGGTTTGTATATCTCTTCTCCTATGGGTAAGGAGGCCTGTGTCCAGCGGTGGGCAATTAATGAGCTGCTACTTTTCTTACCTTACTTCTAAGGTATGTATATCTCTTCTCCTATGAGTAAGGAGACTTGTGCCCAGCAGTGAGACGTTAATGGGTTGCTATTTATCTTTCCTTACTTTTAGGGTATGTATATCTCTGCTCCTATAAGTGAGGAGACCTGTGTCCAGTAGGGGGAAATTAATGGGCTGCTACTTCCCTTACTTTACATCTAGGGTATGTATATATTTTCTCTTATGATCTAACATAGGTATTAGAACTTGTACACTTGGTATCCTCCTTGTGCTTCCAGGACATATTTTTGCTTTTAGAGCTAATTCAGAATACCAAAAAAGTTTCTTATCAAAAGATATACTAATGATATATCTAAATATGAGATATATGTCTTCGTGTTTCTATAATAAAGTGGTTTGTTCTACGAAGAGCCTAAAGGTGAGTGCAGCGAATGTAAACAAAAGGAGTGTGGAAGTGACTTTTAAATGGAACAAGTGAACACATGCACAGTTAATCTGTGCGATGATAAATGACGGTCCTACGCTCTTGATTCAACTGGGTTATACAGGGTGCCCTATTTGGTTTGGTTTCATTTTGGACAGAAGTAAGCAACTTCTGCGAGACCGTAATCTCGCTAAAACGAGCCTACGAGCGAAACAGGGAGAATGCAGTAGATTAAGATTAGGCTAATCTGTTAAGAGGCGATATACCCCCTTACGGTTTCTACACAGCATCGTACCGGAACACAAATCTCTTTGTTTGGCGGTACAATTTTGCTGGTAGGGTGGTAACTAGCCACGGCCGAAGCCTCCCACCAGTCCAGACTCAGACAAATTAGAAAATATAATTTGCTAAATTCGTCCTACCGGGGATCGCACCCGGGACCTCCGCTAGCAAAGCGAATACTCGCACCATTGCGCCAGCGAGGCCGTCAAAGATACACCCTTTTAACGCCCACGTAGGCGAGATACTCCTCCCCCGCGAATTTTCAGTCAGACTAATCTGGGACACCAGGGATGAATCCGAAAAATAAATCCCTGGTCCCTTACTCATAGAGGGTTTCGTTTGGTGGAAGTGGGAGTTGAGTGGATATTGGGAGGACTCCTTTCTCCCCAATTTCTGTGACTCAGGGTTTTTGCCTTTTACCAGATCAGCCCACATCTATTATAGACATTTAAATCACTTACTTTCAGGTGAGATTACATCCTAGCAAAGTCGATTCAGCTACAGAGATAAGATCCTCTGTTCGAGTCCAGGGTCGGGCGAATTCGTTATTGAGTCGTCTGTTAAGCTATGATCAATATTTGCTACGTGAAAGTCACCGACGTAGCCTACCGAATTGCAACCATTGCAACCGATGGACGTTGGGACCCGAAGGTGCTAGAGTGGCGGCCTCGCACCGGAAAACGCAGCGTCAGCAGACCCCCCACCAGGTGGACCGATGATATCAGGCGGGTCGCAGGCAGCCGCTGGATACAAGCGGCGCAAATTCGGGCCCATTGGAATTCATTAAGAGAGACCTTTGTCCAGCAGTGGACGTCCATTGGTTGAGACGACAACGACAATATTTGCCCCGTGTTGTGTATTAGGCGCTGTGCCCCACCGGCCAAACTGCAGTGCAGTAGCGTGGTGGGTCTATGCTCTAAAAGCCTTCTCGCCTATAAGTGCGGTGCTACTTAGCTTACATTTTTCTTTGTTACTTTTATATGGGATTATAAAAAAAACAGTTTTTAAAATCGTACGAAAAAATACTAGTTTTTAAAAAAAATCGTCTCATCCTTAGAACACAGAAATGGATTTTGTCGTGATTAATAAGCAAGAAGGGTTAAATAACGAAAGCAATTTATAAATAGGTGTGTTTTATTTGTATATTTCCATAAAACATTGTAGGTTTTTAGAATTTACTTTTAAAAATAGGTAATTATTTCAAAAGTAATATAAAGAGCGTCCTATATATAAATAGGCGTGACTTCGCGACCGGCCAACAGATTACGTCTCTTCATAATAGTACTGCATCGATTATTCTACGCATTAACTGAAACAATTACTTATAGGGTCAATGGACTCTTGTGTAATAGCCTTTTGATGGGTTCAACTTGTTTACATTAATCAATCACGTGCAAATTCAAAATCACAGCCTTCGAAGCCTTCCAGGTTCACTTTGAATGCCATATAAAGGACTCCACTTAAATTCACATCTCTTAACGACCTACTCATTGTCTTATCATTATAAATTATGCGAGAATAAGCCATCACTCTCGTCTATGTAACGCTCGTTTAAGTAAATTTGGTTCCTGACGACTAAGGGAGCTAGAGAGTTGCAAATTCATTATTTAATGTAACATTCTTCTTCTTCTTATTAGTTTCGCTCTTGACAGAACGGTCGTGGTCGTCATGAAGTAACGGAGTGAAAAAATGGCGAACGTGCGCATAACATCTGCCATTTTTTCCCTGTTCGAGGTCATCCTGCTGCATTCGTTCAATGAACCTCCCAGTGCAGATTTTATTTGGTCGGTCCATCGAATGGGTGACCTCCTACGCGGTCTGATGCCTTCCAATTTTCCTTGCACAACGAGGCGTTCGATGGACTGGTTGTCACGCCGAGAAACGTGTCCGAAGAATGTCAGAATGCGAGATTGTACTAGTGAGAATAGACGCTGTTTGATGCGTTCTTGAAGTATCGAGACATTTGTTCGAAACTCGGTCCACGAAACTCCAAGCATTCTTCTCCAGCACCACATTTCTAGAGCATCTATTTTCTGCCTTTCCACATCTCGTAGTGTCCACGTCTCAGCAGCGTATATAAATATGGGGAAGATAAGAGTCCTCACGAGTTTAGATTTCGTGGTCTTTGTGATGTTCCGATCCCTCCATATTTTCTTCATCCTGTCCATCGCCGTTCTTGTTTTAGCCGTCCGACGTTACCAGCCTGCTACTATATCCTTTTAAAATCCTGAGATCTTCTAACCGCAGCGTACCTTTATTTTTGAGGCTGATAAATGCCTTTAGTCTCCCTTATTAGAACTCAATTTTTATCGGGAGTGTGTACTGGCTAGCAAGACACAATACCCACTGAAACCCCGCACATTCTATAATGGACTGCCAGAGGCTCAGTAGACACAATCTACCTTGGAAATCTGCAATATTCCTGCTGAGAAACTTAGTGAGAAGGCAGGACAAGTCCAACTTATAGTTCCTACCTTCCAATATCCTGCACCGAGTGTCTATAGCATCCTTCTTCTGCCTCTTATGTACCTCCGTCAGCAAAATAATAGTCTTGCAGAAGAAGGTCACTGCCCACCATTCGTTTTTTGCTTGTAAGCAATGCACTAACTATTCCTTCCAGCGAAATCCTCTCCCACCAGCTACGTCAAAAGATCCCACTGTGATCCCCACAAAAATTATGGTTTTAGCTATGAATTTATAGTTTGCAAGCTACATTTAGCAGACATTAAATATTTTAAGTCCTAAGTGATGCTCCGTCAGAGATACGGTTAAAGGCAAACACGGCTTCAATCGACCGTGCTGTATGGTAAGTGCGTTGCCTATAAGGTACAGACGGATGCAGAATCATTTATTGAATTGTAATAATTTTTATTGTTAATAAGTAAGCGCACCCTTAAGACCTATAAAGACAGGATATGGATTCGTTGTAGTAAGATGGGGAGAATACATTAGCGACGGTTTGTATTTCTCCCCCAATCACTCCTTGGCAAAGTTTAAGACATTTTTGGATTCTGTTGGAACTGTCATTATTATGACTTTAATGCTAAGTCCAAAATGTGGGGGAACCCTACCATAGATGGAAGAGATACATAGTCCTCTTCTCCCTCTTTAATAGGGGGAACGTTTCTACCTGTGTAACTGCCTCATTGGTCTAGTGCTAAGCATGTTCGAAAATAGATATGAGGTCCTGGGTTCGAGTCTCGGGTCGGGCCAATTTAAAAATCAATATTGAGCTTTCTATTAAGATTTTCTCAATATTTGCCCGAAGTTGGGAAGTTGGCGGTGTGATCCACCCTCGTGCCTTGGAGAGCACGTTAAGCCGTTGGTCCTGTGCCTGATCTCTCTTCGGTCGTGTCAGATTCCCGTCACATCGGACTATGAGAGTGAAGGAATAGAGAGTACATTTGTGTACTATGCCTGCCAATCCGCGGCGGGGCAGTTGGTGGGTCTATGCTCTAAAAAAACCTTTCTCATACGAGTGAGTAGGCCTGTGCCCAGCAGTAGGACGTTAATGGGCTGCTACTTACTTACTTATACCTGTGTGCGACAACCGAGGGTCTGAGGTAAATCTTTCTTTTGCCACACAGGACTTTGCGAGCAAAGTTAACGGATAGACGGTGGATGAGGTTGAATATTAGGTAGGAGGTGTTGTGCACACCTCAACGTATTCGTTTCAACCGATGCTGGACATAGGTTTCACGTAATAATGTCTACAAGGCCCCATATTGCGATGTACACCATGTGGGGGGTCTGCCTACACTGCGCCTTCCAGTGCGGGTCGCTAATCCAGCACCTTCGGACCCGAACGTCCCTTGGTTTTATCGGTCTATGTGCCTTGCCCATTGCCACTTCAGATTCTCGATTCGTAAGGCTATGTCTATGACTTTGGTTTTGCCATGGATCTTCTCATTTCTGATTTGATTGCGTAGATAAACTCCGAGCTTTCGTATGGGAATCATAGTCAGCGACCACCTCAAGGTACAAGATCCTTAAGACAAGCGGAATAACAGGCGTAAATTTGAACTTTTCCTGCCTTCTTCCTAAGTTTCCCAGCGGGAGTATTCCGGAGTACCAGGGCAGGTTACGTTGTCTGATCCTCTGGTGCTCAACTAAAGGGTGAAGTGGGTATCGGTAGATTTTAGTGGGTATTCTGCATTACTGCCAGAAAGTCTCACACTCCCGTTTAGATTTTGTCTAAACGGGTTGCGTAAAAGCATTTTCCAGCGTGAAAAATAAAGTTAGCGCTTGTAATCTTACTTGATAGTGAGTGATGATAGTGACTAACAAGGAAGTGCGTTAACCTAGCCAATTAGGTTATCGCACCTCTTATGGTTTCTACAAAGCATGGAACGCAAATTTTGATGTTACACTTCTTTACAACCTTGACTTTAGGGAGTAAGCTGGTGAAGGCGAGACGACAGTTGTTTCGTCTATTTCTGACTGGAGCATCTATGCTGAGGCAACGCCCCCTTCAGCCATGTGGATCTAAATATTAAGAATTTATATTTTTCTCCTTTTTTTTCTTGTAAGGTTAGTTACCTGGATTCCCAAGACCAAATTGTATTCCTGAGTCTATAAAATAATAATTGTTTTGGGAACACAGATAATTAATTTTTTTCTTACCCTAATTTTATTTTTAGTTAATTAAGTATGATTTTGTGATTGAATAAAGATTTATTTATTTATTTATTGACAGTTTATCGCTAGACTGTGATCACACTTAATGGTAAGTGACGATACAGTCTCACATACGCGCTAATCTAATAAGAGGTGATTTATCTCTTCTGGTACCTGGTTGTCAGGAGTTGAAGAAGTTTTCCTTAGTAATATGCTTAATGATCGATTTTACCGATATTGTCTAAAGAATCACATAGATATGGGACCCCTTAGCTATAGAAACAATCATTTAATTGGCCTCTAAACGATCTTACGTAATTATATATAGTTTAGGGGAGGTTGGTGAAGTTAGACATAATAAATTCGTGCTAGATGGCGTAGGAATTGATTATTTTTTTTTATATTACTTGTTTATAATTAACCTATTTTTCACCCAATTTAAACTAAACCTTGACAAATTTTATACCCAAATCTTTCAAAAGAAACATTCTATCTGGTGACAAAACCCGTAAGACAATTCATTAAGATGTTTTTGAGATTATCGTGATCAAACATGCAGCGGATGATTGATTGATTTTACTGTTTAATATTTTTAGATACCTCCAATAATTATCGTTATTGTTCATCCAATTTATATAAAACCTTGACAAATTATATGCCCAAATCATTCTTAAGAATCACTCTATCTACTAGAGAAACCCACATGAAAGTTCGTTTAGTACTTTTTAAATTTACATCGAACAAACAATCTTGTGCGTCAGAGGATTTATTTGCAGTACGTATATATTAATGTAACTTTTTCCCGAGTAATTACAGAAAATTAAAGCCGAATGGCTTTTCCCATCGAATATTCTTTAAGCCTGCTTAATATCCGTTTGCTTACTTTGATATTTGTACGGAAGCTTAGCATAGGTTCCGTATTTGCGTGTTGGTATTACGGCTTCTACAGTCAAAGGGTTGATTTGAGGCGAGCGGATCAACCGGTCAATTAAGGCTTATTGTATTGACTGTACTGTATAATTGGTCGTAGGTAATCCTTCGATGTAATATACAGAGTGTAGATTATCATCATCTACTCTATATCTATCTATCTATATATATAAAAGCAATTTTATTTTCCTTTGTTATCGATAAACTTGAAACTACTGGACCGATCGTCATAAGACCATGACCATTCGACGCGAAATTAATTGTAGAAGGTTTTAGGTTATGCCATATTAAATGCCATAAACCCTTTACCATTTTTTTTCTGCTACGAAGCACACAAAGACCGGCATAATGTCTAACGTCACTTCAATGCTTATAAACGCGTTTCCAAATATCCACCCACGCATTCACCCACGCACTCCCACACATCCACCCACGCATCCACCCAGGCATCCACCCACGCACTCCCACGCAGCCACCCACGCACAGCCACGCATCCACAAGGTTGTGACATGAATTATTAGACCGTTGTCTATAGCAACGGTTTTGTTAATCCATTTCTAGGTTATGTAAATATGGCATTCATTTATGCTACTATCTTTTGTTTAAAAATTATTCATCTTTCGTAGGTTATGTAAAGATGTCATTTATTTACGATATCTTTTCTTTCAAAACAAAAAAGATTCTGTGTCCCTTAAATCGATTGTGTTTTGTTTAGTATTTATTTAATATAAAAATGAATCGCAAAATGTGTTGGTAATCGCATAACTCAACAACGCCTGGGTCAATTTTGACAATTGTTTTTTTTTTAATGTTCGTTGAAGTCCAAGGATGGTTTTTACGGCGAGAAAGATTCGAATAATTGCAGAGGAAAATTCTAAAAACATCCCTTTTCTGTTTGCCATACAAACGTATTTTAACGTAAAATGTACAGTCAATTTGACCTTTATTGCTAGTCAATAAAGTTCATAATAAATTACAATTACTTACTGTTGTCTAAACAAGAGTCAATTTGCACTTTCTTATTGCTGCACAAAGTTCAAAATCAATTGAATTGTCACAAAATGTAAGACCTATAGATCATTAGTACTGCTGACAGAACGAAGTCTGTCGGGTCTGCTAGTACCTTAAAAGAGACACAAAATCAACAAATTTAATATATTATGAGCCAACCTTAAAATAAACACATATTATGACACAGACATTGATGCTATTGCTCTTAGTGTGATGTTATATTATATAAGCCTAAACATTTCAGAATGATTCCTCTTTAAAAGTCCTGAAAAACGTCCATAATAGCTTCTACCTATCTTTAAAAGTTGTTTCGCTATAACCTTTTTTATGCTAATCAACTTTGTTCGATCTTTTTTAAGATCTATTGGTCCGATTTGAAAAATTCTTACAGTTTTAGATAGCTCATTTATCTAGGAAGGCTATGGGTTATATAAAATTACGTTATACTTACTAGGACCGGAGTAATAATAAAAAATGTCGGGAAAAACGGGAGAAATTTACTCCCTTTGATAAGTTCCATTGCGTGCGCTGCGTAAACGGTTATAGATACGCAAGAATTATGTATAACAGAATTGTTCCTCCTAAATAATTCTACAATAAAGTCTATGATAGTATATATCTATCTTTTACCGTTTACCTTACACAGTAATATGAATAATATGTAATAAAAAAAATAATAATCTTTATTCGTCCCAAAAATTACATAGTTTATTAATACTACCCTTTGACCCCCAAACTAGGAGTTCCCGTGTCTTGGGGGTCAGCCCAGTGTTATATTATTGGAACTCTGTACATCATCATAAAATTATCATGAAATTAAGATAAACTCATAATATTAAACAAAAATTTAAACTATATTAAATGTGTGTGTGTGTGTGTGTGTGTGTGTGTGTGTGTGAGTGTGTGTGCGCGTGTGTTATATACTTGGCTAAGATAATTATAGTGTTTAGAAGATTATTAACGTCGTATAAATATATATGAAATAGTACAAATAATACATAATTATAGTAGTAGTCGTTTTATAAACTTTTAAAATGTAAAGAAGTAGTTATTGTGGCATAACTACGATAGTTGGACATATGGTGTCCTAAACTTTTTTGTAGATATTAATACGTTGTATAATATTGTGGAATATGTTTTTGTTCTATCGTTAATAGTTTCCAAAGCGGACGTGGTGACATGTCAAACAGACAGACAGGACAAACTTTTTAACACCTTGGGTTACATTAATGAGCTTTTTTTAAGGATCCCTATTATTTTTGAGAAAGTATTATAGTTTTAGTCACTTAGTAAAAATACAGCTTTCTAATGGTGAAAAACTTTTGAAATCGCTTCAGTAGTTTTTGTGTCAAGATATTACAAACATACAAATGTTTCCTCTTTATAATAGTAGTTTAGATATATAAGAATCTTGAAAAGCTATCTATGTAGAGTCATCCCATATAGGGGAAGTCAGGGGCAAAACATGTTAGAGCAAAATCGTATTAAGCAATGATTTATTTGTCAGCCCACTTTACGAGGGGGCAAGTATTCACTAGTCATCGAAGATAATGTCCGGACACCATACTTTTAACGTGTATAAGTATAGGACGTGAACAATTTCATTGTCATATTTCCGCTTGCACTTATTACTAAATACTATAATCTTCACGTGAAACTAACAAGTTTTATCTAAATGTATACAAATATAAATAAACTGGCAACTTGTTCCGGCTTTGCACAGCTCTTTTTTTGCTGTCAGTTTAACGCTTGGTTGTCATCACACCTGATGCTCTAATCAAAAGAAAAGCTAATTGGGAAATCGTTTTATAATTTGAAGGACTACTTAGAAGATTAAAAAGCGTGGTAGTGAATGGATTGCGTATATTTTCTTCTGACATTTTAGAATGCATAAATTTACGCCTCGCTCAGGTAGTCGCTTTTCCAATCACAAAACTTTATTTTGCCATTTTGTCCCACGAATTTGGTTTACTTACATTACATAGTGCCATTAGAAATGTTATTAGAAATGGAGATCTAAAGTTACGAACGTAGCCAACCGAATTGCAAAGCTGAAGTGGCAATGGGCAGGGCACATAGTTCCCAGAACCGATGGACGTTGGGGCCCGAAGGTGCTAGAGTGGCAGTCTTGCACCGGAAAATGCAGCGTCGCCAGACCCTCCACCAGATGGACCGATGTTATCAGGCGGGTTGTTGGCAGCCGCTGGATACAAGAGGTGCAAGATCGAGACCTTTGTCCAGCAGTGGACGTCCATCGGTTGAGACGACGACGACAAAGACGACGAGTAGCATTAATGGGATAAGTTCTGTACAAAACAAATTTCGAAACGATTGTGGCCTCATTTAGATATTCCCTTAAAAGTAAGTTACTTTAGTATCGCCTCCTTTCCTTTAGTTTTTTATAGTTCATAGTCTAATAACATTCCTTTTAGTAGTATAGTTTTTCTTTAATTTTACTTTATTGTTATGGTTTAAGCAAGCCGTTTTCGTTTCGAGAAGGTGAAATCTATAACAAGTTTAATGGAATTTAAAGACACTTTCAATAAATTTCACCCGTTTAATGAACCAAATTAAAAAAAAAATAGAATTAACTAAAAATGTATATTGCAATGATGTTGAGAAGAATAGGGACACCCAACTGAGTTTATTGTTAGCTCTTCTCAAGACATGGCGCGAAGGAACCCTCGTAACTTTAGATTGTAAGTCGTTCTTTAATGTCATCATCATCATCATCATGTTCTTGAATTCCAATATCGCGTGTCGGAGCTTTCTTTTCTATTAGCCATATATTCCAGTGTTAATGTGTATATATCAAATATATCTATGTTTATGTAAGGAAGGAAGGAAAGAAGGAAGAAGGAAGAAGGAAGAAGGAAGAAAGGAAGGAAGGAAGGAAGGAAGGAAGGAAAGGAATGAAAGTGAATGTAAGCAAAACGAAAGTTATGCTTTTTGATAGAAATGAATCTATGATGAATGGCAATATATATAGGCAATATATAGATGGGGAACAAGTGGAAGAGGTGAAAGGATTTGTATACTTGGGATCTAAATTTACAAAAGATGGAACATGTGAAAGTGATATTGAAAGGAGAGTGAATGCAGGGAATATGGTAAATGGCGCCCTGCGCGCCTTTACGAATAGCTAGATGGTGCCTCAAAGAGCCAGATCGGCTGTGCCTGCAGGAGTATTGGTGCAAACACTTATGTATTGTAGTGAAAGTTAGATATAGCAGAAGAATCACAAAAGTAAATTAAATGCGGTAGAGATGAGAGAGTTGAGAAGTTTGAGTGGATTAAAACTGAGCGACAGAGTAAGAAATAGTGTGATAAGAGAACGTGGTTTAAAAGGAGATGTAGTGACTAAAATTGAGAAAGGTATGCTAGATGGTTTGGGCTTGTAGAGAGAATGAATGAAAGGAGATTGACAAAAAGGATTTATAAGTCAAGAGTGAATCGGAAAGTTGGTAGAAGAAGACCAAGGCGAACGTTCCTGGATCAAATCCAGGACATTTTAAATATGAGCCAAGTCAAGAGTACTTGAAACCGACCTGTATGAAAGGTTTAATGAAAATGAAAGAAGCGAAGGAGATATGCAAGGACCGTGACAATATATATAGTGTAGTCTTTAGTTTACTTATTATTATATTTAATTAGTATATATTATCATTAATTTTGCAACATTTTTATCAGGTCCTGTAGCTATACAAGTATATAAGGATAGTTGTATCGGGCTGCGTGCGTGGCTGCACCTGGACCAGCTGAAAATTACCGCTGCATGATCTCCAGACTATGTAGCATAAATACTGAGCTGAGTCCATTTTCTAGGTTATGCCATACATCGCAGGGTATTATAAAATGTACTAAAATATATTGTGATGTGTTGCATAGTGTATAAATAAAGATATTTTCTTTCTTCTTTCTTTTTCTTTCTTATAAAAGCCTACTTGAATAAAGGAATTATATAATGCGCTAGCGAGGCTGTCAAAACTATAGATCGATGTTATCACTAATTAAATACAATAACTGAGAAAAACATACGAAAGTACAAACGTGTTTAGTTAAGGATAAAGGGTCCTATGTAGATCCTTATACAGAACACTGGAGTGACGTTAAATTCAATAATTCAAAATCAAAATCAAAATCAAAAATATCTTTATTCAAGTAGGCATATTACAGCACTTTTGAATCGTCAAATTATGTTTTTTTTTCCACACTCTGTTTCTAATATACATCTGATGACGGTACTCAAGATCGGCTTAAAATCTAAAGTTACGAGGGTTCCTTCGCGCCCTGATCCGAGAAGAACCCACAACAAACTCAGTCGGGTATTTTTTTTTACCATCATCATTACAATAACAAATTAGTTTACTATATTTTATTTAAAATTAGAGCAATTTGTTCACTCCCAAGCGTTTCTATCGTCTAGGTAATCTTGCAACTTATAATACGATTTTTCTATCAACTTTCTTTTAACAAAGACTTTGAATTTATTAATTGACATCTTTAGAACGTCTTGTGGGAGTTTATTATAGAAACGTATACAGTTACCCTTAAATGAGTTGTTAATTTTATGCAGCCTACTAGAATTTATAACAAGTTTGTTTTGGTTTCGTAAGTTATATGATGTACATTCACTCTTTTTATTAAAAGAGTCAATGTTTTTATGTACATACAACAAGTTTTCTAATATATATACGCAGTGAACTGTCATTATGTTAACTGCCTTGAATTTGTTTCTTAGCGACTCTCTTGGACCCATATTGTAAATCGCACGAACGGCCCTTTTCTGCAGCACAAATATTGCATCTATATCAGCAGCATTACCCCAAAGTAGAATACCGTATGACATAATGCTGTGAAAATAGCTGAAATATACCAGTCTGGCAGTATCAACATCTGTCAGACGACGAATTTTTTTAACTGCGTAAGCCGCAGAGCTGAGCCTGTTCGATAGACCACTTATATGGGGCCCCCACTGTAATCTGTTATCTAACGTAATGCCTAAGAAAACGGTACTGTCTACAAGGTCTAGTTCCTCATTATTAAGTTTAACAATGGTTTGCATTTGTTTAACATTAGGCAGACTAAATTTAATACATTTTGTTTTATTTGCGTTGAGCAATAAATTA
>JACTOM010000907.1:1659370-1709083 GCA_015832385.1 Elymnias hypermnestra
AGTAACACAGCCAAGCGTGTTGCCTCAGTTTCATTCAATACTTAACAATCTTAACTATACCACAATAAATACGAAGTTTCAAAGTTACACACAAATAAAGCGAAGGGCTTTTAAAACAAAATACCGACGGTTAAACACAGGTTGTATTTGAATCGTACAGGTATTTGGAGAGTAACACAGCCAAGCGTGTTGCCTCAGTTTCATTCAATACTTAACAATCTTAACTATACCACAATAAATACGAAGTTTCAAAGTTACACACAAATAAAGCGAAGGGCTTTTAAAACAAAATACCGACGGTTAAACACAGGTTGTATTTGAATCGTACAGGTATTTGGAGAGTAACACAGCCAAGCGTGTTGCCTCAGTTTCATTCAATACTTAACAATCTTAACTATACCACAATAAATACGAAGTTTCAAAGTTACACACAAATAAAGCGAAGGGCTTTTAAAACAAAATACCGACGGTTAAACACAGGTTGTATTTGAATCGTACAGGTATTTGGAGAGTAACACAGCCAAGCGTGTTGCCTCAGTTTAATTCAATACAAAACAATGTTAACTATACTAGAATAAATACGAAGTTTCGAAGTTACACACAAATAAAGCGAAGGGCTTTTAAAACAAGAGACGGACGGTCAAACACAAGTTGTATTCGAATCGTACAGGTATTTGGAGAGTAACACAGCCGAGCGTGTTGCCTCAGTTTCATTCAGTACTTAACAATACCAAAATAAATATGAGGTTACAAAGTTACACACAAATAAAGCGAAGGGCTTTTAAAACAAGTAGCAGCCCATCATATTACACAAGTTGTATGAGAACTGAACAGGTGTTTGTAGCACGGTGCGACTTAACTGTGGGGTGGCTTACAGTTTTTGTGGGTAGCGTAAAATGTGAACTGACGCTAATAAGTGACTGTTTAGTTAACTTGAACTCGGATTTAACCCATATGGTTACGGATTTGTGCAAATTATACTGTCAGAAACGCAGATTAACTGAATATCGCTATTATATCACTAACAATGGTCTATTTAAATTGTTTCATTAAGTGAGCTTTTACAGCGCTTTTAAATCGTTATTTATTATAAGATTTTAAAGCTTAAGCTACGAGGCTTCTTTACCATCATATTCTGAGAAGAATCTACAACATACTCAGTCGGGTTTTCTTTTTTATCATCATCACTACAATATACATTTTGATTTATATATTTTTGCCAATGCATTTACTCCCACGCTTTTATATCGTGTAAGTTATCTTTCAAATTATAGTACGTTAGTACGATTAGCTTTTTTTATAATTTTTTTGAATTCGTAAAGCGATATCGTCTGGTAGTTTATTATTATACGGAACACATTATAAAACCAAAATCCTTCAGCGCGTTATTGTCGTGAACCCTAAAATACTGAACAGATTTTCATTTCATTTTAACTAATAGATAAAGCGTTTCATAAAGAAGGTTTTGATATAAAATGTGTCGTTGTTTTTATTATAAATAGTTGAAATATTTTTATATTCAAGCCGCCTGGGAGCTTTTATCGAAAGCGCTACACTGATCTATAACATAACAATGAAAGATGGTATAATATTATAGAACGACATAAAACTTATGTGGTTCTTTCCCGCCATGTTCTGAGAAGATTCTACTACAAACTCAGTCGGGTTTTAACTTATGATATAGGTAGGATATATTGTTTATATTTCCCTACACATAACAAAACAAACTCATCCAACGGTAAGTATGTTTTATAATCGAAAATTATTGAATTTATTTTCATGCCGTTTTCACCAATAGATATAGTGATTTATTTGGAAGGTTTTAGTTTGTAATTTATCTTTGTGTTGTGTAAGTTGGTTAAAATAGAACCACATTTGTTGGTAGTGTCGGAAAAATCAAGCCCTCCGGGAGCTTTCATCGAAAATGCTGCCGAATCCCTTAGAGACATAACAAAACATTATATAGTGGAATATTCCTCATTTATAGCTCTATGAAAAAGCATTTATCTATCTTTTAAGGATAGCTCAAAGAACAATAATAGACCTTATCACTTTAAACACGTTAATTGACTTTATATTGAGTCTCTTTATAAAAGGGAGAGGCCTTTTATTGTACACCACAAGAAATGTACATATAACAAACACTTATTACTTATTAGATCATATATCAGCTATTCTATTTCAAAGACAAGCTGGAACAAAGTAATTTCGCGTCCTGTCCAAATATGGCATAATAACAATAATGTTTTTTCCTTTAAAATATATTTAAAAGTGCTAAAAAACCAAACAATTACAAGCAAATAGACAGCCATAAATCGTTATTTAATCTCTCTGAAGCTATGGTTATTTAGGGTAGGTTATTTAAGGAGGTATAAACTCTTTCGTATAATTTTTATTGACACAAAAACAAACTTTCTATAAAACAAAACGCTAAAATGCGTGCCTCTAAATGCCCCCTAAAACACAAGCTTTATTTCTATTCATCACGAACACTGAAGCGTCAAAGGACACACGAAAGCACTCAGAATTGTAACAATCATTGCGTTTCGTATAGAAACATCGCCATATGTGCCAGACAAGCGAGCACACCCACCGGTCAAATTTGATTTACGCGTAAATTACGTGTCATAACCTATACAGTTCCGAATATTTACGCCACAGCCTAGAAAAATGAGCAAAACTAGGGGTCAATTGACCCATCATTCATGTAAAAAAGTAAGTAGCAGCCCATTAACGTCCCACTGCTGGAAACAGGCCTCCTGACTCGTACGAGAGAGGGTTATTAGAGCATAGACCCACCACGCTGCTTCATTGCGGGTTGACAGGCATAGTACACATGTACACTCTCGATTCCTTCACTCTCATAGACCGATGTGACGGAAAATCCGACACAATCGAAGAGAGATCAGGCGCAGGACCGACGGCTTAACGTGCTCTCCGAGGCACGGGTATCACACCTCCAACTTCCCAACTTCAGGCAAATATTGAGAAAATCGTAACACAAAACTCAATATTGGTTTTTTTTTAATTGGCCCGAACCGGGACTCGAACCCAGGACCTCATGTCTGTGGCCGAACATGCTAACCACTAGACCAATGAGGCAGACAATGAAAAAACTTGTGACAAAATATTTAAAGAAAACTTTATTCGGGGCATTTTTTTAATTGCTGATAATTTAGCGCTTGACTGTGATCTCACCTGATGTTAAGTGATGATACAGTCTAACATACGCGCTAGTCTGGTAAGAGGCGATATACCCTTTATGTTTTCTACACAGCATCGTACCGGAACACAAATATCTTTGTTGGCGGTACGTTTTTGCTAGCAGGGTCGTAACTAGCCACGACCTAAGCCTTACCAGTCCAGACTCAGACAAATTAGAAAATACAATTTCCTAAATGCGTCCAACCGGGGATCGCACCCAGGACCTCTGCTAGCAAAGCGAATACTCGCACCACTTCGTCATTGTGGGAAAATATAATTTAGTTGTAGATTTTGATCAGCGTTATGATGTGGCAAACCATCTCGGGAAAAGTATCATCCACGTTTTTCGTCTTTAAAAATATTTAAGCCAAAGCCTAAAAAAAATAGCCAAACTAGGGGTCGAGGGGGCCGAACATTAGTCTATTTATATAGAAAGTATGCCAAAGAAAAAACATGCGAAAAATATATATAAAGAAGAAATAAAACTTCAATCGGAGCATTGCGAGATAGAATTTTTTTTAATTTTTTTATTTCTTATTTATTTTAAAGGTCTTTGAGTCTCTTATGAGACTATGTCAGACCCATCGTATCCTAACAAAATCTCTCCTTTAACAAAACACTTTAAACTTTCAAAATTATTAGAATTATTTTAAACAATAAATTTGCCTGAGGGGATGTCGGTGCTGACAAAATACTTTAAATTTTTAATAATAATTGCACAGCATTAAAACACAAGTTATAATGATTAGCAACTCCCACTTAGTCCCGAAATGCAATGAAGCCATAAATATGACACACAGCACCGATTCTGAGCTTTTGGTGTGGCAACCCATCTCGGACAAAACATCCACAATTTTCGCCTTTAAAAATACCTTAAATCTTAATCGAAAGAATTAATCAAAAATAATGAAGTACTATCCTTGGAATCTTAATTTTTAAATAGGGCAGATAAATTTATATTGCAAATCCAAAATAGAATAATAATAGAATTGACATATGACATAGATTACATGTGTAACGTGCTCAAGTTTTCAATCGTTTAAGAATACTCCTACTGTTTCACCCACTCAAGTTCAGATACATTTTTTAAATCTTAAAGTAAACGATAACCTTTGATGGTTAATAGAGAAAATTAACAGATAACCCTTTTGCCCTCAACTTTAAACCACAGCCTGGAAAAAATACTAAAGTTTAGCAAAACTAGGGGTCATTCGACCCACCATCACATATAACATGTAATACCTTAAAACAGTATTACCATATTTTTAAATAAAATGTGAGACTGAGTAAATTTTATATAGAGAAGCAGCTTGAACTGAAAACGATTTTGAAAAAAAGAGGTAGAATGAGTAGTAATTTTGACCAAATTTTCTTACGAACGAAGATGATTCAAAAACATCCTTTTACGAAAGGCATATTATAATTTTGAAGATTATTTAAGCGATAGAAAGGTTTGGACTTGATTCTAGTTGCTCACAGAAGGAAAATTTTATTCATTGTAACATACACAACGATTTCTGAAAGAGTAACCGTTGAGTTTCTTGTCAGTTTCTTCTCAGCCGATTCAATTTTCCGAACCGGTGTTAGATTTGTTACCAGACAGACTGCTGCCAATTCAAATGTGTTTTTGAGCCCACTTGAATACAGAATATTTTGATTTTGATATTGATGTCGATTAGAGATCTTAGAAAAACGTAAAGGGTCAATATTTAATGAAAATTTACAATATATAGTAAGCAGCCTATTACCATCCCACTGTTAGCCACGGGCCTCCTTATTCAGAGGACAGAGAGGTTTTTAGAGCATAGACTCATCACGCAGCTCCACAGGCGCAGAACACAAGTGTTTGCTTTCTATTCCTTCACTCTCTTAGTGTCAGCAATCCGACGCTTGAGAAAAGAGAGTGACGGCTTGACATGCTTTGCAAGGCACGATACTGGAGTACACCGTCAACTATACAACACAGGTTAAATACTGAGAATTTCTTAATAGAAACCTCAATATGGATAACTTGATTCGCCCAATCCAGGACTATAAGCCAAGACCGCATGTCTGCTGCATTTCTGTATCAGAAAAGATTCTGACCACAACACCAATGAAGCAGTAAGAAATTAAAAAGTAAATTGTGGTAATATAATATTACTGATATTACTGTCCTGTCTAACCTGACGGTTACCAATTAACAATATTTTTACCGGATGTTAAGTGACTGTACAGTCTAAGATGAAATCTTAAGCAAACTAGCCATGGCCAAAGTCTCCCACTAGTCTATGCCCAGAAAATGCTATTTCTTATATTAGAAACCGAATCGTGCAGTCTGCTGAAGAAGATAATACTCGTACTATTGTGCCAACGAGGTCGTTAAATCAGTTTTTTAATTCGAATTTGGGTCAATTGACCCCTAATATTACTGTATCCTTTATTTTAGGCTGTGGCGTTTCCAAGGGAGGCATGCAAGGTGTCATAAAATTTCCCTTGTTCCAGTCAAGTGCACCTTTGTTCATATTGATAATGCATTAATTTGAATATTCGCGGTGTCAAATGTCAAATGGTTAGTAATTTTCTATTTGTTCTATATATTTTTTTATTTAATGTGATTTTCACGGAAGTGTGTAATGAAAGGGCGGATGGCGTCAAAATTGTTTCGGTAATTGTTGTTAATTATCTAGTAGCTAGTGACTTCGTTTATTTAGAATTAGTACTTATATCTCTAAGGTAATACAAATGTACCGATAACTAAGTTAATATACTCGCACAAGGTACAGGATGTACTGAAGTGATGAATACAAGATTTACAGAAGTAGGTCGATAAATTTAAAAGTAGATAATTATCACCGAATGAATTATATAGAGATAAAGTAGAAAAAAACTAAATTTCGTGACTACGAGTACCCTTTTTTTTAACCAACTTCATCATAGGGTACCATTTTTTTTAAATCCAGTTCTGATGATGGCATCCATGAGAAAACCGGATAAGTGTTAAAATTGCATTAAGCATGTCCGCGACAAATGGACGAATAACTCAAGATCACGTCAACCGAACCCGATGATAATTTTTTATTGGAAAGGATATACTTCAAGGGTTGTTTTGTGATAGTTTGGTTAGGTTCTGATGATGGATTCCATGACAAAGTGACGGAACTCTTCAATTCTTAGGAGCAAATGAACGATACTCGATAGAAACTATAGGCTATCCAGATATTTGAGTTGCCTATCGTAACTTCGGTATGGTCAAGTGCTAGTCATAGTTCAATATGAAGGTCAATGGATCTCCTCAACGGCTTACAGTAAGGGTGCGGTTTAAGGCAGAAAATATAAGTGCCTGTAATCAAATAGCAATGAGCTCACGTTTGTTGCTGCATTGCAACACGTTTTCTTCAGATTCACTAAAAATCAAAAACTAAATAAAAGTTTTAACCAAAAAAGGACCGCCTTCAAACCAACTTACAAATATATTAATATCCTCTAAAAAGTATTATTATTTTATAGTGTTCTTCGTATTCTTATATTCGGAGTCGGTGTCAGCCAAGGTACATGTTCCCCGCGTGTCCACTTGGCAGCTCCCGCGTCTCTCCCACTTATAGCTATATACTCGTATGTAGGCACCTCGGCTGTGGTGGGTCTACGCTCTAAAAACCCTCTCTCATAGGACGCCTGTACCCAGCAGTTTGTACTTATGATTACATTCAATCGCAAACCTGTCTTATAATAAAGACTGTAAAAAAACATCAAATAGATATAACCCTGAATGACTATTCTAAATCATTTCGCCTTATAAATATCTATGATGAATTAACCAAGGCTTATGAAGACTAATTTTGCGAAAGTGAATTTTTAGGGGACCTTTTGAGCGGAAGAAAAATGTTTCGCTTGATGACTTTGCGATATACTAATGCTCAAGAGGCATAATCTTATTATGGGGGAAATTAAAGTATTAGAAAAATGTTGATTTAATGACAATCATGACTAGATATAATCAGGGCGTGATACTTTTGAATAAAGTGTAGATTTAAACTGACTATGACTACCTAATTGATCTAGTGGTCCAATGGTTCAGCTACACAAATAAGGCCCTGGATTCAATTCAAGAATGATATTGAGATGGATGTTTTTATATTGAAAGCTGGTATTCAACGAGTACCATTAAAATCTGATCACGATCTGAAAAAAACGTTTCCGGTTAGTCTTAAAAACGTAATATGTATTGAATAACATTTTATAGATCCGTTACTTATACAGATTGAGTAAAACTGAATTTGTCGACCAAATTGGTCTAATGGTCCGTTTGTTTGGCTACAGAAATGATATTGAGCTGGATCTTTTTTATTAGAAAGCTGGTACTCAACAAGTGATACCATTTAACTTTGATCACGATCTGAAGAAAACTTTTACTCAACTGTAAAAGTTTTCTTCAGATCGTCTTAAAATATTATAGAGCGAAAACAGTGAAACACAATTTTATTACAGAAAAACTTGTAATGCCACATTTTAAGTTTAAGGAGATTCAGAAATTTTCGCTCCCCACCGTCATTAGAATGATGGCGAGCAGCGAGAGAGCATGGTGTGCTACGCTCTCCTTCTGCCGTTCGCAGTAGAAGGCCGGGAAGGAGGCGAGAGCCCCACGATCGCCGTCTCCCTCCTTAGTGGTGACCTTTGGGTAACGGAAGCGGAGTCCGTTGCCCAACAAAGAAACGTCTCGCGAGGTAGTTGGTGGCTTGCCAGGTGCTCCAGGCAATCCACCTTCGGAGTATGTTTTGGTCATAGACCGAGTTGGGTCTAAGCAGGCACATCACTGGCGGGGTTGCGAATGTCTGTCAGTCGCGTTCTCGTGACCTCGTCTCCGAGTGATGTAGGAGCACCGCTGGGTTTTAGTCGGTATGACTCCGGCATACCCTGGAACATCCTCCCGAATATTCCAGGTATCCACGAGGATTTACCAGCGTTAAAAAAAAAGGTTGAGCATATGAATTTTAATAAGTTACCCGAGTAAGTCAAAAACATCCTTTTACAAAAGGCATATTACAATGAAGGTTATTTAAGCGACAAATATATTTAACTTGATATCAATTGTATACAAAAAAATTAATTAAAAGTGTAACTATTGAGTTTGTTGCTGGTTTCTTTTCAATCGGTGGTAGATTTGTTACTAAAGGACAGACTATTGACGATTCAAAAGAGCTTTTTGAACCTACTGGAATAAATCCACTGTTGTGAAAATAAGAGGTCTTATGAACATTGCATAAAAGCAAAACCTAACAGGTGAGCTTATTAAGAATTACTCACGCTTATTTGCGATACAACACCATCTGTTGCAGTGAGATTGCGATCTACTCACCCGATATGATTCATTCAGTCAGTTAGTAACAATGAAACTATAGAGGCAAATGATTCAAATAAACATAAATTTGGTGAGGCTCATGGATTCTCGTTCAGAGAACTCGCGGGTAGACAAGCCACGAAGACTAGAGGAGACTCGCTTGATTACCAGCAGATCTGTAGTGTCATAATTCTAGCTGAAAGGACTCTGTACATAAAATGGATAGAAGATCTTGAATCTCCTATAGTAGGTGTTGTGCCAGTGAAGTGCGTTATGCCCTCTGCTAGAAGATTGGCTAATCAGGAGTTATTGAATGCTGTCATACAGACTGATGCAGATGTTTACCTTACACGGCTATTTTGGAATTACCTATTTTCCAGGATATCTCAGCGTTAACTCCTGGTGTCGCTGATTGAAAGATTCTTCTCGTTGGCTAGGCGAGTGAGTACAATGGTTGATAGCAAAGCTTGGTGTAGAGCCGTTGCGTCCTTTTGCGAGACCAGTTTTTTGGTAAAGGAGGCACTTGAGAAGGATGGGCAGCTGGCACCTGAAGTCTCTGCTATCCATCGCAGGATACAGGGTAACAAAAGGGTTTAGGTTTGCACACCTGCTTTAACAGCCTTAAATCTTCGTTTAATATTATCCGAGACATCATATTGGATTGAGCTAGCGGGGATCTGGTATTACACTTCAAAATTATGAGAGACCGCTGGGTTTTATTGGATATTCTGCCTTGATAGGCATTATCACACTCCCGACTAGTCAGGGTTCTTAATAGTATTTCCTAGCAATAAAAAATGCGGGCTTCTGGTTTATCCAAGAATTTCGAGGGGTTTTAGTAGGTATTCTGACTTGATAGCGAGTCACGTCATAATACCTACACTCTCTCTACTACACTCTCGTCCCTGGGTGCGAAAAGGCATTTCCCAGCGTCAAATAAGGAAATCATGTGGAAATCAGTCCGAAACCAATACTTTCTTATATTTATATGGTAAACTACAATATTATCCATCACGTATGTGACTTTACATATATTTTTATTTGCGGAACAATATGACGAATAGGCGAGTCCATAAGTGCATTACATTCATTTTCCCCCGGCCTAAGTGAAGATCAGGAGAGTCATCATGACGTCACCCATAACATTTGGTATCCATCCATCGGCATTAAGATACTAGGATTTTGTGGATACAAAAAGCTTATGACACACCGAGAGCATGTAATAGTTTACAATCCCCTATCCATGGATATAAAACACAAAAAAATATGCCTACGTGTTATAAATACTTATATAACTTCCAGAAGACGTTCTAAAGATATTATAAAAGAAAATTAATTAAAGAATCTTACTATAATTTGAAAGATTACTCAAACGATAGAAAAGCGTGGGAGTGAATGGATTGCTTTTATCTCTTATCTAAATATCATAAATTAATAATGATGATCTTAATATAATGGATACCCAACTGTGTTTGTTGTTGGCTCGTAACTTTAGATTGTAAGTCGTTCTTTAATAAACTTATCATTACAATGAAACAATGGTTAGACAAACCTATATTTGACGATTCATAATATCTTGGTCATGTACTAACCCCTGATCTGAAGGACAATGCTGATATTGAGAGGGAATGTAGGGCGCTCTCTGTTAGAGCGAATATGATCTTTCGCAGGTTTGCTCATAGTTCAGTAAAAGTAAAAATCACGCTATTTAAGGCATACTGTACCACATTTTACACGAGCAGCCTGTGGACTGAGTATTCGCAAAAGCAGTGTAGCATCTTACGAGTCCAATATAACAATGCCTTTAGAATGCTAATGGAGCTGCCCAGATGCTGCAGCGCTTCGGGAATGTTCGCCGATGCCCGTGTGGACTGTTTCTACACTACCATGCGGAAAAGGTGTACATCCCTGGCGCGGAGAGTACAGGCAAGCTCCAATGGCATTCTAAGGGTATTTAGTAACAGGTTAGAGTGTCAGTTCTTGAATCATTGTTACATGATTCATGGGCTGACGAATCGAGCCGGGATATATTAGGTTATAATTTTAATATAGGCGTTTAATTTTTAATTACTTTTTTTTTTGTTTAAAGCACTAACATTAGTTTTTAAGACATATAACCTACTAACACATTATGATCACCAATGGTCGAAATAAAGTTTTATATATTATAATATACTCGTGTATTTTTAAGTTGTTGCGCCCGACATCTTGGAATTAAGTGGAATTTTGTTTAATCAATATCTCGCTTATTTTTAACATTTAACGAAAAATGATTAGAGTTAAAATTGTTTAGAATTGAATTTCCTATAATTTTGGTTATTATCAATTTTTTTCTAGGAGCAATATTTTAAGAATTACACCCCAAAATGTTGGTGATATGTTTATTTTCAAATAATAAACCATGCTTAAATTCAAGATGGCAGAAGGGTGTGGAACCAAAAATCAAAAGAGAAGCTGTTAATTATCCATTTTGACGATGAAAAATTGCTACTAACATATTAATGTCAAATTATAATTCAACTGGACTATAACTCGCAGTATATCACTTACCTTTTTAACATGTATTATGATAAATCTACATTTTGAAAGTTGAAACATTTTATCAAACGACTCAACAGTAAATCGCTGAAGGGTGAAATATGGGGGGGCAATGTGAGCCGATATTTGCGGATTTAAAAATCTCCTTTTAAACTTCCCATTGTGATCTTTGGGAGGGTGAAACACCGAGTAAAATGGGGCACATGTACATGTCTTGTTATTTTTTACACGGATTATAGTAATATAGGCACTTGTGTTACGTGGGCGTTTTGGGGGTAGTTAAATAAATAAAGCGGTTTAAAATAGAATAACAGGATTGTATTTAAGGATACTTTGCTTTGTTTATTGTTTGTTTAGGTACTTTGAACATGAGATCAATAGTTTATCTTCAGTATCGTACTCATTAGGTGCTTTTTAAGTTTACTTTATGCTATGGCAAGCTTCTATGAGCAACTAGAATAAAATACAAGCATTTACTGACATGAGGTCCTGGGTTCGAGATCCGGGTCGGGCCAATTCGAAATCAATATTGAGTTTTGTATTAAGATTTTCTTAATATTTGCCTGAAGTTGGGAAGTTGGCGGTGTGATCCATCCAGCACATTAAGCCGTCGGTCCTGCGCCTGATCTCTCTCCGGTCGTGTCGGATTCCCGTCACATCGGATCATGAGAGTGAAGGAATAGAGAGTGCACTTGTGTACTATGCCTACCAATCCGCAGTTGAGCAGCGTGGTGGGTCTATGCTCTAAAAACCCTCTCCTCATATGATTAAAGAAGCCTCTGTCCAGCAGTGGGACATTAATGGGCTGCTACTTACTTACTTTTTATTTTTATCATCCCTTAACATCAAGTATGATCACAGTCAAACTGCCTCATTGGTCTAGTGGTTAACATGTTCGACTACAGATATGAGGTCCTGGGTTCGAGTCCCGGGTCGGACCTGTTCGGAATCGATATTGAGTTTTCTCTTAAGTTTTTCTCAATATTCGCTCGAAGTTGGCATTAATTTGGCGGTGTGATCCACCCCCGTGCCTCGAGGAGCACGTTAAGCCGTCGGTCCTGCGCCTGATCTCTCTACGATCATGTCGGATTGCCGTCACGGTGGACTATGACAGTGAAGGAATAGAGAGCACACTTGTGTACTATACCTGCCAATCCGCAGTGGAGCAGCGTGGTGGGTCTACGCTCTAGAAACCCTCTCTCATATGAGTTATCAAGTTAAAATGCATATAAACAATTTTACGTATGATTTCTAAAGCATTTTTAATCTTAAAAGGTTGTTATAATTTTTTTACATATATTTAGCTGAACCGGTGTATTTAATTGTTTAAGTAGACTTATATATTGTCAAAACATAGTCTTCTGTCTGTCTCTTGGAAAAACTGTCTTATCGCAGTACTGTTTGCTATAAAAAAAAACTTGAAATTATTCTTTTATGTTTAATCTATTTATTTGCTCTTTAGGTTTAGGCTTTAGGACATAATGCAATAAGACCACCTTTTGTTGAGCCACTACTTCACTTAAAGTCACGTGTTCTAAAAACCTTTTTTAAAGTCACGTATTAATTTTAAACTTTATAAATATGTCTCTTCCAATTATACACAGTGTGCAATATAATAGAAAGCCACCCATAACTAGAAACACTTGCAAAAACTTTACCTCTATTTTGTCCAACCCTTGATTAGCAACGGGTATTTTAAGACCACACAAGTCACGTTGTGTCTTTATGACCGTAGATATATTTACGCAAAATCGGCACATGTCAAAGAACGAAAAGAAAACTAGGGTTTATTCCGATGTGCACTGCGAGCACTGTCCAATATTCTTACTGAGGATATATTCGTTACGTTATTGACTGACAGTATACTGTCGCAGTAGTAGTGAAATATATAAATAAATCGCGGCCACTTTTGCACGTTATTGAAGTAAAACTTCTTTACGCTAACTTGGGGATTAAGTTGATGATTGGGTGATAAGAGCGTTAAGAAAAATGTGATGATGTCTAAAGGAAGTTGAGAGGAAAATATAAGTTAGTATAGATAGAAAAAGAGAGTTACGTTTTTCCTTAGTCGTGTGATCTAAAGCAAGCTCTTTTTGAAAAACCTTTTATAATCAACCGTGTATCGCAGTACTTCCGAAGTGACAATAAAGTCCATCGTTGTCTCGTTAAACCACAACAATAATTTTATTGAGGTTAGGTCAAGCCATTTATTAAACTGCAGTGAGGCCTGTAATGATGCATGAAACAGAATTCTGGCCTATAAAAAGCGCCAGGTAGAGAAGCTGTATATCACAGAAATGCGAATGCTCAGATGGTCTGCAGGTATCTCCATAAATGACAGAGTGCCAAAGATATACATCTTTAGCTTCAAAGTGAGGCCAATGAAAAAAACATTTTACGGGCCCAAAAAGGCGTGCTTCATCCAAATTAACATGGATGGCAATAAACAATGATCTAGCAGTGCCTAGATCCTGAAACAAGATCTATATAGCCGACTCTAATTATAGTGGGATAAGGCCGAACAAATAAGAAGGTCTTCTCAAGCCGTGAAGACCTAATAGTAAGACGAGTGGCTTCTTGTTTAGAGAAGCCGTGGATTAGAATCCTGGGCAGGCACTACTAAGTTTCTCATCATCAAATAAAGTTTTGCCCTTGATTGATTGATTTTAAATTCTATGCTTTTCTGCTCTAAACTTCTCTCCTATGTGTAAAAATGTCAATGCCCAGGAATAAAGCTTAAATCTTGCTGCTGACCTTTTTTGTAAAGTACTCTCAGTAATTGTTATGTGAATAAAGGATCACATAACAATTTTTCAATGATAAAGTGATAATAAATAACATATTGTATAAAAAAAGCATAGTATACTGCTGCGTTGAGTTAGTTAACTATAAAGGCACGGCTTCACAGTATAATAAACTGACGTCACATCTTACAATGCTCGCAGTGCATATCGGAACACACCCTTAATTACCCCTAGTTTTTTTACGTCATAATTGTCAGTCACTGTGACTAATATAGCTGTAAAATATAACAAAGAATCTTGTACTTATTGATTGTGAATGTGCTTACATTATTATGTTATCAACAATAAACTCCGTGACGCAGCAAATGGAAAGCATTATCTTGTCATTTTTTAATATTTTCAAAGAACTTTCATCTGGTGCTTTGGAGACCTAAATGATCTCGTAACTAAGATACCCTTTCTTGCGTTACGGATCTAATCAGTCTCCTAAAATACAATTTTCAAGTTTCCAAGAATATCGACATGTCCCGTAACCCAAGGAATGAAAATAATTATACTACTGTGCGTAAGAGACCATCCATCACTATTTTTTTATGGCCTTGAAATCACCTTTAAGTAGGAAGCAAATATATATATTTGCTTTACTCATACTAAAAGAACTTTATATATTAGAGCCTCCAGGAGTGAAACAACACGATTATAGTCAACGCACAATACGAAAGTCCTTCACGAGATCTGATAGATCTTGTAATGAAGCGAACGTGTTAAAGAGGAGATATTATTACATACACGTACTTATATTACTATCATCTCTTTATATTTTATAATATGATGTTAGTCAAAAGTAGGTTTAAAAAGTACTTTTGAATCGTTAGTAGTCTAAATAAGTGTAGTGAAGAGCCTGGTCTCACTATAAACATCAAGAAAACGTAGGTTATGGTAGTATCTCATAATTTTAGCAGGAATCTGAAAATTGGAATTGCTAGCCAAGTACTGGAGACAGTGCAGAAGTATCTTGGCTGACTGAAGAATGGGATAGTGAAACTGAAATAAAAACCCAAATAGTTGCCCCGTAATGCTTTTCAAAGCATCAAAAAAGTACTTTCTAACCGTAACCTTAATATGACATTACGTAAACGTCTCCTCTGTTGTTATGTATGGCCTATACTTCTATAGGATGCGAGTCTTGGACGTTAAAAGAGGATCTCAGAAAACGTATAGAAGCATTTGAGATGCTGGCCTACCGACGCATGCTCAAAATCATCTGGACGAAGGGGTCTTGCGACGAATGGTTTGTCAGCGGGAACTTTGGAAGACCGTCAAAAAAAAAGATGGTTGCGTATCTGGGGCATGTTCTGAGACATGACAGGTACGGACTGTTACAACTAATAATGATGGGCAAAGTGGCTGGCAAGAGACGTATTGGAAGAGGAAATCCTGGTTAAGCAACATCAGGGAATGGACCGGGATCGAGAGTGCCGCTCAACTATTTAGCCTCGCGAGGGACAAAGTTAAATATGGAGAATTGACTGCCAGTCGTTAGTCGGAGAGGCACATAAAGAAGAAGTAGTCTAAAAAGGCAATGCTTAACATTTTAATCTTGTTGAATTATATAAAATAAATAGATTATTGTTTTTAATAACGAGTTCTTGGGTTCTTTCCTTTTTTTTAAATTATTGCTTCTTTTTTAAAAGCTCAGAGAAATTAAAAAGGAAATATAAATTTAACAACAATATAAAACTCGAACTTTAATTGAACATGTAAAAATACTAACACCTAATTTTATAGCCCAATAAAATATGGGATCGTAAACAGATGATTTTTTTTTTTCTATAAACGGTAGGAAATCTAACATTTGTTGTTTATGAAACAAGTGTGCGATCTGATCCACGGAAATGATACATAAATTAAGTTTGAAAGGTGCATAAAATTATACTAAATAATTGCTGTTAACCAATAAACCCCATTTTGTTACTAATTTTATCACCATCGCAGAATAGGGTTTCTTTTTATAATATTTTTAATATTTAAAGTAATATATCCCTTATTACTAATTAATTTTTTGTTTAATCTTAGTTTATTTTTATTTTCATAATCTTCATTGTCAGTAAATATTTTTCTAATTTAAGTATTCAAATATTATTTTAATATAATACTGTATTAACATACCATCTTCAAGTAAAAACAGCATTGGATTGTTTTGAAACCCGTTAAAAGTGCGAAATAAAATTTCTATACAAGGTGTTAGGATATCACTTCTGAAAGACAGACGATATTACTAATGACACATTTTATGATGGGATGGAATAAGAATCAATCCTGATTTAAAAAATCATATTTTGAAAACCTTTTATTAGCACTATTTACGCCCCAGCGTGTTAGTATAGCTAAATAAAGCGATTGTTTCATTAAAAATACATTACTTTACTAAAAAACAATGAGAGACAAAGTAAAAATCAGCTAACGCTAGGGTCAACGAACGCACGGGCGCAGCGTGGTTCTTATTCGCACTTTCGCTCAATTTAGTCATATCTTTTGTCACCTGATTTTTGATTTAATGTTTTAAAATATGCTTTTTTTTTAATCTGGTAGATTTTTTTTCCGTCACATCATCAAAGGTGTTATTTGTACTATCATCCGATTTCGTTTTTGAAAGCGGTCTCTTAACGCCTCGTATAACTGCTTAGAAAAAATACACACTATTTGACACACCACTTATTTTCCAATAAAAGGTCAAACAAAATTGATTTAACAGTTTCGCAAATACATACATACATACATAGCATCACGCCTCATTCCCATAGGGGTAGGCAGAGACAACATCCTACCACTTGCCATGATCCTTGCATATAGAAGAAAAAATAGAAGAGCATAATTTCCCGTTCCAACAGGAATATCGTTACAAAAAGCAGCTAATGCTATTCATTTATAAACATGCCTTTTGAAGAAAAAAGATATAGGTTTAATAGATTTTAAGTTTCAATTTAAATTTAAAGAGATGAATCTATGATGAATGGCAATATTTTGATAGATGGGGAACAAGTGGAAGAGGTGAAAAATTTGTATATTTGGGATCTAAATTTACAAAAGATGAAACATGTGAAAGTGATATTGAAAGGAGATTGAATGCAGGGAATATGGTAAATGGTGCCCTGCGCGCCTTTATGAAAAGCCAGATGGTGTCTCAAAGGGCTAGACTGGCTGTGCATGCTGGAGTGTTGGTGCCAACACTTATGTATGGCAGTGAAAGTTGGGTATGGCAGAAGAATCAGTCAAATAAATGCGGTAGAGATGAGAGCGTTGAGATGTATGAGTGGCTTAAAACTGAATGACAGAGTAAGAAATAGTGTGATAAGAGGACGTTGTGGTATAAAAGAAGATGTAGTGACTAAAATTGAGAAAGGTATGCTTAGATGGTTTGGGCATGTAGAGAGAATAAATGCAAGGAGACTGACAAAAAGGATTTATGAGTCAAGAGTGAATGCGAAAGTTGAAAGGGGAAGACCAAGGCGAACGATCCTGGATCAAATCCAGGACATTTTAAATAAAGGCCAAGTCAAGAGTACTTTAAACCGACGAACCTGTATGAAAGGTTTAATGAGAATGAAAGAAGCGAAGGAGATATGCAAGGATCGTGGCAAGTGAAAGGACGTTGTCTCTGCCTACCCCTATGGGAATAAGGCATGATGCTATGTATGTATGTAGAATTTAAGTTTACCCGGATAAAAAACACAAACATTTTTTTACCTTTAATACATATACCATTTAACATCATTGGATTTTCCAGATTTATGTCAAAAGTTGTACAGTTTGTATTGTATAATATTATTTTAATACAACTTATATTGCATAATTTATCTGGTATTGAAGAAGTTTCACTTCTGTGGTGTACTTTTAAGCATACATCGTTTTTATTATTGATAAAACATTAAAGATTGATCTGAAAATGTCTGTTCGAGTCTTTTATTTTGTTTTATTACCAAAATGGAAGACTTAAAAGTTTTTTGTGTAAAATTTAAAGAGAAAACCATCACATATGTCTCTTAAGGATTTAGTAATTTATGAAAAAAATCTGGTTGTTAATTGGTGTAAGGTTTCAGTCGTTCCTACCAATAAACAATTTCTGTACGACGCTGCGTAGGAAATATCACATTATATCATGACTTACCATCAGGTGAGCTCACGTTCCAGAGCTATTTTATCTTTCTATCTTTAAAAAGCATTCATTAGAATTGTATTTAACTGTTCAAAAATTTAATGCAGAACCCTAAAATGCACTCGACACCCACAAGTGTACAGTGGAAAGGAACACTTGTTTGGTCTGTACCGATTTGCATAATGTTGAACTTGTTTTATCATTCGTAATTATGCACACGTGTTGGCTCACACGACAATATGGTTTATATAACCACAATTTTGTTATCTAATGCAATTTTGCTCCGAGATATTATATCGTGAGGAAATATGTAGATCTGGACTACTTCTGGGGTATGTGTAGTCTGTAAATCTGGGATTTTAATGTTTGCAGGCTTCTTTATACCTTCCCTTTCCTCACCTGATGAAAAGTGATACAGTGTACGATCGAAGGGGGTGCGTTTTCATGGGTTGTGGCAACTAGCCGAAGCCTCTTATCAGCCCACATGGGTAAAGCAGGAAATAACAATTTAAATGTATTGATGGTAACCGATCTGAAGGCCTCTATGAGCGGTTCATTCGCACAATACATCGAAGAGGCTGCCAAATAATGAATTAGTCGTCGTCATCGTCGCTTCAAACGATGGACGTCCACTGCTGGACATAGGTCTCAAGTAATGAGGTCCGTAAGGCCCGATCTTCCAACTATATATAACCATTGCCATGCCATGACCTAAATGCCACAGATCAATAACTGGCAGCAGCATTATCGGTGCGAGGAGGTCAGCACTGCGATCACCAACCCGCCTGCCAAGCGTGGTGATTATTCGGCACAACCCAAGTAATAATTAAGATAAGGCAGCAATGACCTAGTGTGAAAGGTCAAAGCCAGAGGTCGGCAACCAACCGCCCGCGGTCCATAAGCGGCCCATAAGCTAAATACCTAGTTTTATGTCCAAAAAATTGTGTTTATTGAAATGAGTTTCGTAATATTTGTAACTTGCACCAATATCTTCATACCATTTATAGCCCGCATCAATATGCTTATAGCATTTATAGCCTGGACCAATATCTTGACTTAGAACTATAGCTTCATAACATTTATGGCCCAGACCAAAATCCACATGGATTTGTGGCTCGGAACAATAGCTTTATATCATTTGTATCCAGGAGCATTTGCTTCATAGCATTTGTAACCTACACCTATATCCTTGTATCATTTATAGCCCGCATCAATATGCTCATAACATTTATAGTCCAGACCAAAATTCAAATAGTTTTGTGGCCCGGAACTATAGCTCCATAACATTTGCTACCCGCACCAATATCCTCATACCATTTATAGCCCGCATCAATGTGCTCTTATATAATGACCAATAAATATAGCTTCATAACATTTATGGCTCACACCAAATTCCACATAGATTAGTGGCCTTGAGGATAACTTCATATCATTCGTGTCCCGGAACAATAGCTTTATAACATTTGCGACCCGCACCAATATCCACATCCCATTTATAGCTCGCATCAATATGCTCATAACAATTATAGCCTAGACCAATATCTTGACTCAGAACTATAGCTTTATAACATTTGTGTACAGGAACATTTGCTTCATAACATTTGTAACCTGTACCAATATCGTCATATAATTTATAGCCCGTATCAATATGCTTTTAACATTTATAGTCCAGACCAATATCTTCATAGGATTTTGTGATGTAGGTAAGTTAAAGTATAAGTGTCAGTCGGTACTACACCTTGAACTGTTAACATGTGTTTCCTTTTAACCCTACGAAAATCATCGAAATAACAGATTTGTGACCCAGAACTACAAAAA
The DNA here is from genome assembly GCA_015832385.1 of Elymnias hypermnestra. Classification (NCBI taxonomy): domain Eukaryota; kingdom Metazoa; phylum Arthropoda; class Insecta; order Lepidoptera; family Nymphalidae; genus Elymnias; species Elymnias hypermnestra. The sequence goes on from JACTOM010000907.1 coordinate 1,679,148, forward strand.
AAAGGAGAAAGAAAAAAGAAAGAAAGAAAGATTTATGCTGTAAAGGTGTTACAAGTATTCTTAATCTAGCTTTGCAGCGTTACTGCCTGTAACACCACCTGGAAAAGGTTCACAGCTCTGCAATTGTCATGTGTTATAAAAAACACATGACGCTGATTTTCAGCTGTGACCCCGGTGACGACACAGCGTGTTACGAGATCCAAAAAAAACGAAGCAAGTGATAACTACCAGTAAAAAAACAACAGCTTCGTAACATTTGTGGCCCGGACCAATATTATCTCAATTTATGTAGCTCTTCTATAAGAAAAGGTTACTGACACCTGTTCCAAGGTATAAATATCCTTTTTGACGAGTGAGGAAGTGTAGGCCCAATTGTGGGACTTTATTCATAGTTTTTAACAGTTTTCTTGTAAAAAAAAAACAATATATTAAACGTATATATTTTTTAATTCGTTGAAATTATTAATTACACGTGCTTATATTTGATTGAAACAACACGCCTCTAAGCCATATGGTGCTGGCGTTGTAATGACTGACTATTAATTATCTAGTTAACTCGAAATCCTAACACTTATTAGGGAAAAGTGCGTTCGTTGTGTTGACAGTGGCCATTTGTTTAATAATTAGGGAACGTTTGTGCTATTTTTGTTTAAATAATGTATTTATGTCTTACTATTCTGACTGCCATATAAACAGCTGAGCTTACATGTATACAAGCATTATAAAGCTGATTAATTTGTTTGAACGCTTTTATCTCAGGAACTTCTTCTTTGTCGCTTCACTCTTGTTAGAGTGGCCGTGGTTATCACATTCACCATGCAGACAGTACTCGCTTCACGACGCCGCGCCACCTCTGCCTATTTGCCGTTAATCGGGCACATTCGTGCACAGGAGCACCTACCGCAGCCTTTATTTGGTCTGTCCCAATGGGGGATCTCCCTTGAGGTCTTGTGCCTTCTACCTTCCCTTGAACGACAAGACGTTCTATGGAGTCATTTCCACGCTGACTAACATGCCCAAAAAATTTTAAGATCCGACTGCGCACTTGAGTGGATAGGCGCTCTTTAATGACAAGCTTATTCAGGATGGAGGCGTTTGTTCGAAACTCAGTCCAAGAGATTCCGAGCATCTTCCTCCAACACAACATCTCCAGAGCGTCTATCTTATGGCTTTCGGTTTGTCGCAGGGTCCATGTTTCAGCGGCGTACAGGAATATGGGAAACACAAGCGATTTTACGAGCCGAACCTTGGTGGCTTTTGTGATGTTTCGGTTCCTCCATATTTTGTTCAGTTTGTCCATTGCACTTCAACTCATAGCCTCCTCGGTTCGAGATAAGAGCTCCAAGGTAGACGTATGATTGCACGACGTCACAGTGTGCTATTTCTGTGCAAGTTTTCGTTGCCTCTGTCGACAATCATCATCTTGGTTTTGTTGTGGTTTATCTTCAAACCAAAGTCTAGATTTACACGTTCCATTTTTTGGAGAAGTTCTTGCATGTGGCTACTACTACTGGCAAAGAGGACAGTATCATCTGCATTTCGTAGATTGGCAATTTTGTATCCGCCTACGATCACTCCATGCGTCCAATCCTCAAGGGTTATACGCATAATTAATTCTGTATACGTATTGAACAAGAGTGGAGAAATTATGGAACCCTGTCTGACTCCAGCGCTAGGGTGGAAGCTGTCCGAGAATATTTCATCAGTTTTCACCGATGCAGTACCATCTTCGTAGAGGCGTCTAAGTAAATGCACTAGATGTGTAGGTGTTCCCATTTGCAATAAAGTGTCCCACAGTTTATCTCAGGAACTATTGACTCGTATTAACACATTTTTATAGTAAAAGATAGCCTATTTGACGAGGAAGGCTATAGGTTATGTAACATCAAGTTTCCACTAACAATGAAAATTGTTGCAAAAACGGAAAAAAATATTCCTTTTGTGAACTTCCATAGCGCACACTACGTAAACGGTTAAAGTTACTTATTAATTATTTATGACATAATTGTTCCTTTTTAAAAGATCTATATAAAAGTTTCGTATAATATATGTCTATCCTTTAAGGTTGACTCATTATAACCGTTTTTAACGTGACGAAGACAAATTTTGCGCTACTCAGATAAACTGATATAAATATGTAAATGAGTTATGCATATTTTTTGCATACATACATAGCATCACGCCTCATTCCCATAGGGGTAGGCAGAGACAACATCCTTCCACTTGCCACGATCCTTGCATATCTCCTTCGCTTCTTTCAATCTCATTAAATCTTTCATACAAGTTCGTCGGTTTAGAGTACTCTTGACCTGGCCGTTATTTAAAATGTCCTGGATTTGGTCCAGGAACGTTCGCCTTGGTCTTCCCCTTCCAACTTTCGCATTCACTCTTGACTCATAAATCCTTTTTGTCAGTCTCCTTTCATTCATTCTCTCTACATGCCCAAACCATCTAAGCATACCTTTCTCAATTTTAGTCACTACGTCTTCTTTTATACCACAACGTTCTCTTATCACACTATTTCTTACTCTGTCACTCAGTTTTAATCCACTCATGCTTCTCAACGCTCTCATCTCTACCGCATTTATTTTACTTTTGTGATTCTTCTGCCATACCCAACTTTCACTACCATACATAAGTGTTGGCACCAACACTCCAGCATGCACTGCCAGTCTAGCCCTTTGAGACACCATCTGGCTATTCATAAAAGCATGCAGAGCACCATTTACCATATTCCCTGCATTCACTCTCCTTTCGATATCACTTTCACATGTTCCATCTTTTGTAAATTTAGATCCCAAGTATACAAATTCTTTCACCTCTTCCACTTGTTCCCCATCTATCAAAATATTGCCATTCATCATAGATTCATCTCGTTCAAAAAGCATAACTTTCGTTTTGTTTACATTCACTTTCATTCCTTTCCCTTTCAAAGCTTCATTCATAATATTTAGCATCTCCTGAAGCTCGTTAGCGGATGACGCAAGTATTACTTGATCATCAGCGTAGAGTAAACATTTGATGAGTAATTCATTCATTCTTAACCCATACATACTTTCTTTTAAATCTGTCAAACATTTATCCATGAAAAGGTTGAACAGCCATGGTGACGCAACACATCCCTGTCGAACACCTCTTTCGACAGGAAACCACTCCGTGTACGCTCCGTTTATTCTGACACAGGCACTAGAACCCTCATAGAGAGACTTCAATGCTTGGATCAGACAACCGCTCACCCCATACGTAGATAACGTTGACCACAGCTCATTCCTCACCACTCGATCATAGGCCTTTTCTAAATCTACGAACGCGCAATAAACTTTTTGGTGTTTAGCCAAACATTTTTCAGTTATGCACCGTAAAGAAAAGACCTGATCCGTACATCCCATTCCTCTTCTAAATCCCGCTTGCACGTCCCATATTTTCCCATCAGTTTCATTAATCACCCTTTCAATTAATATCTTTGCATACAATTTGCCGACGACACTAAGAAGGCTGATACCGCGGTAATTTTTGCACTCCTGCTGTGACCCTTTTCCTTTATATAGAGGGACAATTACGGCCTTGCTCCAATCTCTTGGGACTTGACCTTTCTCCCAGCATATATTGAAAAGGCAGTACAGCTGAGCTACCACAATCCCGCGGCCAGCCTTCAGCATCTCGACTGACACTCTGTCATACCCAGCAGCCTTACCTGATTTCATACCTTTTATCGCTTTCATGATGTCATCCATACTAATCTCGCTATCACTTGTCTTACATTCATTGCTATCCGCAGAGGCCATATTTACCTCTGCTTCATTTCTTTCAAACAAACTTTCAAAATGATCCTTCCATCTCTTCAATATCCATTCTTCTCCTTTTATTAAACTTCCATCTAAACTTCTGATTTTACAAAGCTCCGAGGAAGTAGATCTCCCTCGGGCAAATTGTATTGATTTCCAGAAAAACTTTTTGTTTGACTGAAAATCATCAGAAAGTCTCCTATCATACATATCACTGTATTCTTCTTTTTTCTTTCTTACAGCTTCTTTCACGATTACTTTCACCCTTTTGTATTCCATTCTTGCCTTTTTTACGTCATCATTCGTTGCCTTTTGCATTCGTTGGTTCGCTTTTGTAGCCAACCAATCGGACCAAGCTTTCTTCTTTTCACACACAGCTGCTTGAACATTTTTGTCCATCCACAAATTCTTCTCTTTCTTACCTTTCCTCCTTTTAGACACGCCACATACATCAATAGCAGCACCAACCACTCCATCTTTAAATTTATTCCATAAACTTTCAATCTCATTTCCTTCGTCTTCACTCTTGAATCGCCCACTCAAATTTTTCAGATATTCTTCTCTAACATCCTCTTCTTGCAATCTCTCCACTTTTATTCGTTCAAGAATGCTCGAGGTTTCCTTCTTTCTATGGCGCCACCGATTAAAAAGACCACCGATTCGGGCAACGACCAGGTAGTGGTCAGTATCGATGTCGACCCCGCGGTATACTCGAGCATCTAGAACTTTCTTCTTCAGTTTTTCGTCCACAATTACAAAATCAATCATACTTCTAGCATTCCCTTCTTCCCTTGTATACACATGAATCCCCTTGTGCTCAAACATAGTGTTTGCCACAAAAAGACTATGTTCCACACATATTCCAAGCAAACTTCGTCCATTTTCATTCACCCGTTTGTCACCAAACATACCAAGAGTCCTTTCATATCCATCACGTTTCACACCTACCCATCCATTAAAATCTCCTAACATAATTATTCGCTCATTCGGTTCACATTCATTCAACGTATCACTCACACTTTCCCAAAACTCATCTATTTCTTTTTGGGCTATATTGGACTTTCTCGTGCCCATATCCGTTGGAGCAATATTATAAAAATTACAATATGTTTTATTAAAATTCCACATAAATTAAATTAATAAATATCATTGAATTAATAAATATCAGCGACACGTTGCCTTAATCGACGAAAGACACTTTACTCGTCATACAATACAAGCGTTATATAATTGGGCATAACGCCTCAGTCTCATTCAATACCAACAAAATTTTAGTAAACGGCACACCTTAATAAGTTATCTTTTCAAAAATATTTAGTTGTCAATATCTTTAATATACCAACAAGCTGATCTGCGCAACTCTGTCTGCATCTGATGAGACAGACCGAGAAAGCACAAATTTGGTTCGCATAAATATGGTTATAGTGAGCCAACCTGTAAAGATAGACATATGATGTTGTGTACTTTTATTTAGACTTTTTAAAGGAGAATAATTCTATCCTGTATATTTTTTGCAAAACTCAAACCGTCTACGCAGCAGAAGCAATGGAATCTCTAAAAAGGAAAAAACATGATTTTGAAACATTTTCTCATTAGTGGACCATTTCTATTGATCTTAGTGATAGTGTGATTATATATGAGCTTAAAACCTTCCTTGGTAAATGGGCTATCTAACACTAAAAAATTTTTTCAAATCGCACCAGTAGTTCCTGAAATAAGCATGTTGCAAAAAGTTATTAATATGCAACAAAATGTGTCATCCTTTTGTACTGACATGACCTTTATGAGCACCCAACCGCGTTATACGGATAAATAGAAATTGCATTTATTATTTCATTGTAATTTTATAGTCTTTATCACAAAGACATAAAGTTGATTTTATCATTACCAAATGACTCATTTCATCATTACGTATTAAATGACATGAATACCTGTTTTCTGTGTACATATAAACGGATATTTATCAAACCTTACTAATATTACAAATGCGAAAGTAACTCTGTCTGTCTTTTGCATTGTAATGATAATACCACTGATTTAAAAGTAATTTAGTATAAAGATAGTTTAAAGCCTGAAAAAGATGTTGGCTACTATTTAGAAGCCTGAAACTTAATTTTTAGGTTGTTGATTCAATATCTTTACTAATATTAAAAATACGAAGGTAATTTTGTCTATCTTTTGCATTGTCACGTCAAAACTACTGATCCGACTTAAAAGTCATTTGGTATACAGATAATTTAATGTCTGAGAAAGGATATTGGCCACTTTTTAGAAGCCTGAATCTTAATTTTTAGGCTGTTGATTCGTTATGCTTACTAATATTATAAAGGCGATAGTAACTCTGTCTGAATATTTTGATTCTTTTGGTATTTCAATAATTCTGACTGATTTAAAAGAGTGCAGCTCTCCTGAAAGCAGGATTTACGTAAAGAATTAATGGACAGATGTTATGTTTAAAATGTGAGTAAATAAACTCATATGAATACTTCATCCATGTACTGCCACACCCAATCATCGTTGAGAACTCAGCGCTCGAAATTGTTGACGAGTACACATACCTGGGACACAGTCCAGCTAGGTAGGTCTAATTTCGAGAAGGAGGTCAACAGCTGAATCCAACTCGGTTGGGCAGCGTTCGGGAAAATACGCCAGACATTTTCGTCCTAAAATCCTCAGTGCCTGAAGACCAAAGTCTTCGAACAGTGCGTGTTGCCAGTGATGACCTACGGTTCTGAGACGTGGTCGCTGACTATGGGCCTCATGCAGCGTGTCAGTCACTCAGGGAGTCACTCAGCGTGCGATGGAGAGGGCTATGCTCGGAGTTTCTCTATGTGATCGAATTAGAAATGAAGACATCCGTAGTAGAACCAAAGTCACCGACATAGTTCTACGAATCGCGAACCTGAAGTGGCAATGGCCAGGGCACACAGTCCGAAGGACCGATGGACGTTGGGGGCCGAAGGTGCTGGAGTGGCGACCCCGCACCGGACGCCGCAGTGTACATAAAAAGTTTAAGGCTTTACGACTGTGAAATATGATTGGGCTTCTCGGTTTTAAAGTATTATAGTATATTTGTAGTTGACGTCAAGTTTAGGAGATAATCATCATTATGTAACATTTTAAAGTATTTATAAACCATAATCAGTTTTACTAACCCTTATTTAATAATGAAAACACCAAAGGTAGGGTATTCGTTAATTCGACGTAGATTGATGCAAATGACACCCACTCACTCGTGACATAAGAAAAACATGGCTTTTTTTATGTTATTCAACAAAAATACGTTAAAACTTTAACTGTAAGTATATAGGAATAAGAGCTATAATAAGAAATGAGAGAGACTCAATAAGTTTGTCAAATATAAAATGCTGATGTGTTACAATTGACAGAAGACGTTTATTTATTCAGAGGGTGGGTACATTTTAATTTTTCATGTTTAATGCTATTTATGGATAACATTTAATATGTATATATAGATTATCTTAATGCTTACATCAAAAAGAATATTTTATTTTAAAGGATCACGAAGATGTGCAGCGTCTTTTATGCTAATTGGTTTGAAGGTTAGGTAGTCTCAATACAGGGTGCTTCAAAAAAATGTATACAAACTTTGAACTTCCATAGAAAATTTATTTACCGTTCTACAAAGTTAAATTTCAGGAAAATAGAAAGCTGAAAGTCCAATGTAAATGAAACATAAATAACAAATGTTAATACTGTTCAAATTGGTGACCTGCAGCATCAATACAATTCTGAGTACGAGTCACCACAGATTCTGTACATCGTATCAAAACGTCCAATGAGATTTCTCTACACACTGCTTGAATCTCATTCCAAAGAATGTCTAGGTTACGTGGTTTACGTTTGTACACCTCATCTTTTACTGTGCCCCACAAGAAGAAATCCAGTGGTGTAAGGTCTGGAGAGCGTGCTGGAAACTCGATTGGCCCCCTGCGTCCTATCCAATGGCCCGACAAATTTTGATCCAGGTAAGCTCGTACGTCCCTGTGATAGTGCGGCGGAGCACCATCTTGTTGAAAATAAAAATCATCATTACCGTATAATGCACGAATGGCAGGAAATATGGAATCAGCAAGCATTGTTAGGTAATTAATACCAGTTACAGTGCCTTCAAATCGAAAAGGTCCAATGAGTCCCCTTGAAGACAAACCGCACCACACATTTACACCAGGCAAATTTACAGCTTTTTCAATTGTAATGTGAGGATTTTCTTCACCCCAGTAAACACAATTGTGCCTATTGACAGTTCCATTAAGTTTGAATTGGGCTTCATCCGACCAAATGATGCTACCCATAAATCCCGGTTCACGTATCACCATCTCCTGAATCCATTCACAAAATTGCAACCTTCGATCTGGATCGTCGTCATTTAGCTGTTGCACCAGCCTTGGAATGTAAACACGATACTTGCCTCTCTTCAGAATGCGTAGCACGCTGCTAGCACTTACATCACTTTCACGTGCCCCTTGCCTTGAAGATTTGTTAGGAGAGCGTTGAAACAGTTCCAAGACTGCCGTTGATGACTCATCACTTGTAGCTGTTCGAGGCCGACCTGAATGACCTTTATGCACATCACACACTGTTCCATGAACTTCGAATTTGTCTCGTATGCGTGTAATTGTTAATCTTGAAGGTGGTTCTGTATCATACTCCCTTCTCCACTGTCTTTGAACTTCATTTACATTCTCAAACTTCCAGTACCACTTAATAACCTGCTTACGTTCTTCAAAACTCAAACGTACGTCCCCCATGTTGATATTACAAATTCCAACTGATAATATAACATAGAGGGACGATTATGCTGGCACCTGGCGAAGAAATATAACATTAGCCATGTAGAGCGGGAAAACTACAATAGTTTAAAGTGTGTATACATTTTTTTGAAGCACCCGGTATTTACAAATAACATGTGGCATTTTAATTTGCCACTCGTCAATTATAAGTAATAATTTAATATACTATTCTTCATAAAATATAAAATAAAAATGTTTCATAAATTGACTTATCTAAATTTTTCGGAAGCGTCACGAAGCTGTGCAACGTTTTTTATGCTGACTCGTTTGAAGGTTGGGTAGTTTTAATATTTACAAATGACATGTGACATTTTATTTTGCCACTCGTCGTTAATCATTTACTATACTATTTTTCATAAAATATAAAATAAAAATATTTCATACATATTTACGAAAGCGTCACGAAAATGTGCAGCATTTTTATACTAATTCGTTTGAAGGTTATGTAGTTTTAATATTTACAAATAACACATGTGGCATTTTCATTTGCCACTCGTCATTTAATTATTTAATATACTATTTTTCATAAAATATAAAATAAAAATATTTCATAAATTCTCTTTTTAAAATTTTTACGGAAGCGTCTCGAAGATGTGCAGCGTTTTTTATGCTAATTCGTTCAAAGGTGAGGTAGTTTTGATATTAACAAATAACATGTGGCAAATTAATTTGCCACTCGTCGTTAATCATTTACTATACTATTTTTCATAAAAAATAAAATAAAAATATTTCATAAATTCTCTTTTCTAAATTTTAAATACAAAAACAAAATGTAATTAATATTGAGATTTCAATAACATATTTCTGACATACCTTCCTTTTTCCCTCCCTCTCAGTCTCGGAGATCTAAAGTTTCAAATTTGTATAAATATAAACAAGATTTAAAAATTTGTTTGCCAAAGAAGTTTTACTCCTGAAATTTGTACTTTTTTTTTGATGGTAAAAAGTACCAAAACAAAATCGAAACCCTGTGTGTATTAGTTGTGTATAATAAAAAACATCGGCTAATTTAAACCTTCCCATAAGAATGGCGCGGTGGCCATGATTGGCATCTACACGTGCTTTGTCCGGCCATGATCGACGTCCATGCGGGTAGCGTGCGGGCTTGCTGCGGCGATTTGTGTTTTTTTTACTACTTTCATTAGAAAATAGTTCACGAGCTATAAAATCTTAAATATACAGGGTGTTAGGAACCTGCTGCCGAAAACGAAGACAGACTATAATACTAATGACACCTTTGATCATCATTTTCTTGCCCTTATCCCACTTAGGGTTGGCATAGCATGTTTCCTTTCGCCACTTCACTCTATCCGCTGTCATTTCTACAATCACGCCCTTTACACACATATCTTCTTTCACACAGTTTATCCACACTTTTTTTGGTAGCCTTTTTCTTTCCCGGTCGTGCCGTTTATCATCATATTTAGGGCCCTCTTGCATACATGGCTTTCGTCCCTACTTCTCATGACATGTCCATTCCAGGATAGCCTTCCACTCTTTAACTTCTCCGTCACTGGTGCTAATTTCACACTTTCTCTAATATACTCAATCTTATCTAATTATGTCACTCCATACATCCATCTCCGCTGCATGCAATTTCCTTTCACTCTTCCCTTTGGTGGCCCCTCACTCTGATCCATATAGGATGACAGTTCATACGATCGTCTTATAAATTGTCCTCTTTAGTTTGAGGAGCATAATGGCACCTTTGATGATGGGACGGAAAAAAAATCCTGATAAAAAGATGTCTTAATAACATTATCTATGCACCACCATCTATGCAACTTCTTTGGCAAACTAATTTGTAAGTATTGTTTATATTTATACAAATCTAAAACTTTAAATTTCCGAAACTCAATGGAAGATATGTTAGGAATTTATTGTCAATAAAATATTAAAAGTGTCATTAATTACTACAAATAATTTATTGAAAATGACGAATTGTAGATAAAAATGCCACGTGTTTTTTTTTTTGTAAATATCAGATAATATTAATCAAATTTTACTTTTGAATTTAAAATTTAGAAAAGAGAATTTATGAAAGATTTATATTTTATATAAAATAGTATAATATTAAATGACGAGTGGCAGTTTAAAATGCCACATGTTATTTGTAAATATTAAAACTACCTAACCTCCAAACGAATAAGCATAAAAACACTGCATTTCGTGACGCTAATTACGCAGTTATTCAGTGCAAATTTAGCTGGTTTTTGAAGTGAAACTTCTATAGGCACCTATAGAAGTTTCACTTCAAAAACCAGCTATGAAATACGTCAAAAATCAGCTGACGCTCGGGTTATGCTACTAAAACGTTTTAAAAATATGTTTTTTTTCCTTCTCATCATCAAAGGTGTAATTAGTACTATTGTCTGTCTTCGTTTTCGAGAGCGATCTTCTAAAACCTTGTATAAGTATTTCTTTAACAATAAAATGGCAAAACGAGGATGTGGCCCACCTCTGTGAATCTTGATTGACCTATAAGCATTGATGCGACCTGTGGAACTGCTAATGCGGTTCTTTTTAAAAATGATGATATATTTCCTTTAGCTTCAAGTTCCCTCATTCATGTTTATGTCCTTGAGAACGTTATTTGAGCTAAACCAATCAAATCAATGAATATTAAGTTACACTACTCTTAACATACGTATAAATACAGATTATATCTCTCACTATGGTCGGATCCTCACGTCTGACGAAAATAGTCAGCATTAGGGTTGTATTTGAAGTGGACAGCATTCACCGGTTTCTATCCAGCGCCTTTTAAAACTTGGAGGAAGAGTTCTTGATTCGTCCATTCGTGAAACTTTTTCCAATCGGGAGTGTGGGACTCACAGATAACAGAAAACCCACTATAACCCAGCGGATCTCTTCTCATTTTTGAGTGAGATCACTAGCATGAAATGCATACGTGCGTCTTGTACCACCAAGCTTCCTGCGATGGTGAGGGAGGGTTTCAGCCGCCTGCTCCTTTAGCCTCTCATTTGCCTCCTTCAACGAGATGACGGTCTCGCAAAAGAAGGCAAACCCCCTCTACCCAATTTCACTGGCGAGCATTACCCCAATTATGCACTCTAGTGAAAGATTTCTCACCAGCGTCAACAAGATATGCCGCTGGGGTGCACACGCTGGACACGCTGCCAGCGTATGGTGCACTGTATCTACAGGAGCACCACACTCATAGTCCCTCGCTAACCTGCTCCAGCAATTTTTGTAATATCATCATCCCATCGCTTATATGGTCTTCCTAGTTTACGTTACAAGTATATGGGATACCAGTTTGTAACCGCCTTTCATATTGACTTCTTTGAAGGTGACTAGCACATCTCCATTTTAGTCGTAATACTTGTGTCACAGCATCTTTTGCTTTAGTGCGACATCTTATTTTGTCTTTTAGTTTGAGCCCAAGTAGATTTTTCCCACTTTCCAAAGACCTTTGACACGTTATTTTTTTAATTGTACCTTTGGAATGAGGCCAGGTTTGTAAAGCAAAGACATACCACCAAGCAAGTGATTTGGGTTCTGGTACGATCCTGTGTAATAACCAGAAGAGGTATCTTACCTCTTGCCAGATTAGCGTGCTTCTATCTTAGACTGAATCAGGATTTACGATCAGGTTTGATTACCGTAACTTGGTAGAAATATAAAATAAATATATTCATTATTATAGTATTGTCAATTGGGCGTTGTGGCCGAAATGAGTCAGGATATTTCATGACCAAATAAAGGTGACAGATTTAAAGAATTACATACTTTTCTTTATTAATATTGTTATTAAAAACTAATGGTACCTTATATTCTACCTAACAAGTCGGTATACATTAAGGGGGAAGTGTTTTATTATTGCTTTTATCTTTGGAAATCTACGCTTTTTTTCCATTTCATAGCTCGTCATTTATATCGCAACTGCTAACAATTAATTTAATTAAACCGTATCGCAATGGGGCGTTGTTTTTGATGTAATCATTTATTTTATGAAACAGGTTACTGTTATTGTCTTATATTGTTAAAATTTGTGACGAAAAGTTGTCTATATTTTGTCAAAAATGGTCAAAATATAAACTTTAATACAGATACAATTAACTTCGGATAATAAATAGGTTAAAAGACTAAAACAACCAAACTAAAAAGTAACGCACTAAAATATTAAACAAATATTAATATGTTAATCTTTAAAATGAGGGAGTTATAAAAATATTATTTGTTTATTATTTCTTAGTTTGGTCTTTTGTTAACGCGTAGCTTCTTAGTATTTTAAACTAATTAACCTAAACCCAGACCCAGATCCAGACACAGTCCCAAATCAAAATCAAAATCCAAATTTCTTTATTACTATTTAATGCCTAATGCGACAAGTAATACAAATAGTGACAGAAATAAATACAGTCCGATCGCGTTAAGAATGCAGTGGTTCATCATTGTCGGCCATCAGCCTTGCCACGCTCCCAAACCATTCAAATCTTCTCAAATTACAAGGTCAAGTTCAAAGTGAACAATCAAATGGACAGGCGGACCAACAATGGTGGCTCATAGCATTCTTGACGCAAACAAACTGTAAATGAATTTAAAGTTATAAGTAAGATAGTTTTAATAATGTTTAATATATTTTTTGAGACATTGTTCAGAATAAAACAATAGAAACAATGATAATCATTAATTTTATAATTCTATAACTAAAAACATTTCTTCTCTCTATCATATGTATGCAGATGATATTCAGATTTACCGCTCGACCCCTCTCGATTGCCTTAAGTCAGCGGTAACTGCCATTAATAATGACTTGGCTGCTATTTGTGAGTGGAGTAACCAATTTGGTCTTAAAGTCAATCCTGCAAAGTCTCAAGTTATTATTATTGGCAGTCCTAACATGATATCGCGGATAAATCTTCAAAATANAAAAGAACAATAGAAACAATGATAATCATTAATTTTATAATATTAAATGTGTCAGAAAATTAAAAATTAATGCAATTTTTGTTACTTTGAAGGCCATGAAGTGCTTTAATATATAGAAGTAAAAAAATGACAACAAAGAAAACAAAGCAATGATTTCTTTAATTATTTACTTATTTACATACATACATAGCATCACACCTCTCATAGGGGTAGGCAGAGAGAACGTCCTTCCATTTGCAACGATCCTGGCATATCTCCTTCGTTTCTTTCATTCTCATTAAACCTTTCATACAAGTTCGTTGGTTAAGAGTACTCTTAACCTGGCCCTTACTTAAAATTTCTTGGATTTGGTCCAGGAACGTTCGCCTTGGTCTTCTCCTTCCAACTTTCCCATTCAGTCTTGACTCTTAAATCCTTTTTGTCAGTCTCCTTTCATTTATTTCATGCCAAAACTATCTAAGCATACCTTTCTCAATTTTAGTCTATACATCTTCTTTTATACCACATCGTTCTCATATCACACTATTTCTTACTCTGTCACTTTTAATCCACTCATGCTTCTCAACGCTCTCATCTCTACCGCATTTATTTTACTTTCGTGATTCTTTTGCCATACCCAATTTTCAGTACCATACATGAGTGTTGTCACCAACACTCCTGCATGCACAGTCGGTCTAGTCTTTTGAAACACCATTTACCATATTCCCTGCATTCCCTTTCCTTTAAATATTACTTTCACATGTTCCATCTTTTGTAAATTCAGATCCCAAATTACAAATTCTTTCTCGTCATCTACTTGTTCCCCATCTATCAAAATATTGCCATTCACCATAGATTCATCTCTTTCAAAAAGCATAACTTTCGTTTTGTTTACATTCACTTTCATTCTTTTCCCTCTCAAAGGTTTCAGCTTTCATTAGCGGATGACGAAAGCATTAGTTGATCATCAGCGTAGAGTAAACATTTGATGAGTAATTCATTACTTATTTATATTGTAAGAATCCAAAAAAAAGCAATTAAAAAGAAATTTTCACCTTATAACCTTCGTAAACGATAAATACGTCATCGATATTGAATTTCCACTTTGCTAGGACCAGAAATAACATGAAAATTAACGCAATATGCGATTTCCCATAACATAATGGTATGAGAAATCATTCCCATTGGAATTATTAGGATTAATACCACCGGACGAGTTCAGATTAATTACACGCTATAAAAAATTACGATGACCCTAAAAGTTTATACGGTAAAGGATATATTATTGATACAATACATAAAAAGGGATTATTCACACTTTAGAGATTTACAAACGTTTTATCAGCATTGTATTTGCTAGTGTTCAGAAATGACATAATAACCAAAATTTAGGGTAAACGGTTTTAATAATACATATTTTAGATAAAAGGTCTATTACTTGTGAATTCATAAAGAAGTCTCTATTACTTTCATCGATCGTGATACGTAAACAGCTAACGTATTTTTAGCTTTAGGTTTATATGCTCATATAAAACGTATTGCTACATGAGTTAAAGTAATCATAATGCCATTGAAATAAGGTTGATGTTAAATAGTTAAAGCAATTATTATTTGTTTGTATTATGCTAGGAGAAATAGTAGATTTTCCCATATATCCACGGGATCAGAAACTGCACGTATATCGACTGCTGGAAACATTTGGTAAATATAATCGTCTCTAGGCCCAATTTCTATGCAGAGATTCGATATTTGCTTAGGAGATATTAAAGTGCACAAATGAATGAGCAAATACAAGTGCATTGTCTATTTCTTCACTCTCATAGTGGGACGGGATGGGAAGGCTTAACGTGCTCTTTGCATCACGGGGTTGAAGCACACCGCCAACTGCACAAGACATTGCAAATACTGAAGATTTCTTTACCCTTAGGTTGTCAGGTCGCCTGTCCTATCCCGCACGGACGTTGTTGCGTAATTGCCCCGCGGGTCGAAAGACGCTAAAGCGGCTTTTGGGACTTTAATGTTCATGAAAGACTACCAAATGTTTGCTAATAGTTGCACTATATAATGTTATCTTTTGTTTATTAAATTCAGACACTGGTGTAGCGTCGTGTTGCGCTAAACTTTGCTATTTAGATGGCGCATAAGTCCGTCTTATGTTTACGGGCTCGTTTCTTAAAAATTAAAACTTACCTCAAGAGTTTTCATTGTTATTCACTTCACTTATAAAATCAAAAGCACAAATAGTCACTAATAAACACTGTCCGTTAACAAAAAACTACCTTCGACGCGACACACGCACTGTTAATAACAGTCGCTTTGTAACAGATTTACCTTTTATTTTTTCTCTTGTCTGGTGTTATCACTACTCGTATTTTGTTACGACAATTACCGAAAAGCGAAATAGATTATATGACTTAAAAAGAAAGAGATGCTTATATTTCTGATTGCCTGAGTTGAAACAAATCTATCGTATCATGTCAACTAGTAGTTGAAACGGGCAATCTAAGATTTTACAGAACTCTCAATACTAACTTTAGATTCACCCAAACCGGTAATCCTGGACCATATGTTGAGAAATAGAAAATAATGTAACAGATTGACGAATACTTGTAAACAACCCCTCGCACAGGATTTTAAGGACCACAACGTATAACCGCAGACCGTTTTTCACTCAATTACAACATTCACATGTTTATTGTAATTGTTATAAAATAGCAAAATGATGATTCATTATTAATAATAAAATGGGAACATACACTTGTTGGTGACCCCTCGAGCATAATATTTTATACTCGATTAAATAGTACTAACTGCCTCATTGGTCTAGTGGTTACCATGTTCGACTACAGACATGAGGTCATGAGTCTTGGGGTCGGGCCAATTCGAAATAGACATTGAGTTTTCTATTAAGATTTTCTCAATATTTGCCCGAAGTTAGGAAGTTGGCGGTGTGATCCACCCCCGTGCCTCGGAGAGCACGTTAAGCCGTCGGTCCTGCGCCTGATCTCTCTCCGGTCGTGTCGGATTCCCGTCACATCGGACTATGAGAGTGAAGGAATAGAGAGTGCACTTGTGTACTATGCCTGCCAATCCGCAGTGGAGCAGCGTGGTGGGTCTATGCTCTAAAAACCCTCGCTCCTCGGAGTGAGGAGGCCTGTGCCCAGCAGTGGGACGTTAATGGGCTGCTACTTACTTACTTACTAAATATACTAAATATACTTACTAGCCAATAAGTGACTTTTATCACTGTACAGGTACCTCTCAGTTCTTTTTATATAACTTATCTACTTATTTGTTTATTCATCATATTTGTTGGGCACCCCGAACATAGTAGAGAGTATGGATCTCGGCCAAGGAGAAGACCTCGCAATACCACTAAACTCAGCAGGACACTTTTCATCCATTAGCGAGACATCCGAGGTGCGCTCGCAAACTCATCTATGATGTTCCGGAAACCATTACACATCCATAAACTTCATTACTGAAGGTCGTGCTTGCTCTGATATCTTCAGCTTGTTTTATTGCTGTTGGAAGATCGAACCTCGTTATACACATTATTTGGTCACACGAAGTGGTAGCTGATCAACTCCTTGGTCTTTTTCCATCAACCCTTCCTACCACACCTAGTTTTTCCAGGTTATCTAGTTGACTTCGGGCGATATGACCAAAATAGTAGTAAGTAAGTAAGTAGCAGCCCATTAACGTCCCACTGCTGGGCACANTAGCCTTTTAACCGGCAATTTTCAAACCTTTGTAACCAAGACTGGAGAACCAAGATTCGTTATTGTTCCTCTATAACTGGAACTCTATAGCTTAAAAGCCCGAATAATTGCGAGGCATCGAAAAGGGTGAGACAGGACGCATATCCTGCCTCCTCCCTGAATCATTGAAATAAGTCGGCTGCATCCGGGGTGCTAGAGTAGATTGTATAGGCGAGCCCCTCGCCCTCCACCCAAGGACGCTGAGGGTGTGCCGCTGGGTTTAAGTGGGTTTTCTGACTTGTCAGTAAGTTCTAAACTCCCGTCCAGGGGTACGTAAAGGCATTTCTCACAGACGAAGAAAAAAAAAGAAAATCTCTATTTTCTTATAAAAAGGATTGTACATGCTTAGTTGACGATACTCAATACATCGTCGAGATTTTTGGTGAAACAAATCATCCCGAGAAATCCAGCATAGCTTAGAAATGCTTCTGCAATATGCTCTAATAACCATCTAAAGTAAAGTAAAATTAAGTAGCAGCCCATTTACGTCCCACAGCTGGGCACAGGCCTCCTCACTCCGAGGAGTGAGGGTTTTTAAGAGCATAGACCCACTACGCTGCTCCACTGCGTGCACTCTCTATTCTTTCACTCTCATAGTCCGATGTGACGGGAATCCGACACGACCGGAGAGAGATCAGGCGAAGGACCGACGGCTTTACGTGCTCTCCGAGGCGCGGGGGTGGATCACACCACCGACTTCCCAACTTCGGGGAAATATTGAGAAAATCTTAATAGAAAACTCAATATTGATTTTTGAATTGCCCGCGACTCGAACTCAGGACCTCATGTCTGTAGTCGAACATGCTAACCACTAGACCAAGAACCATCTCTCCTGAGAAAAAGGAGGCTTATTCCTCGCAGTGGGCCTTTAATACGCTGCTACTTTTTTGCCTTTTATATATGCAAATGTACATACATCAACGCTAAAGTCAATAGTTCACTTTCTCAATGAAATCCTGTCAATATTTCAATTAACTCGAACTTACGACCATAACAGGGCAGCGGGTACAGTAATTGTTACTGGACGAAATAATAAACGAGATATCATAAAGGCGGCGATACGCGTGTGAAACGACGACACCTGTGTCGTGGGGATTGTTGTAATAGCCATAGAGCTACGAGCTGATACACATTACATTTGTTTATTTCTGAAAAGCTAACTCTTGATTGTAATATTACCTGATGGTAAGTGATAACAAGCGTAAGAAAGCCCGCTAGGTTAGTTAAAAGTAATTTACCTCCTATGGTTTCTACATTGCACTGAAACGGCCGGATTACTTTCGTTTCTTCATTATTTTGCCTTCATACCTTCTTTCTCTTTTCTAATTTGCCTTTAGTGTTGCCTTTGCTTTTTTACTCAGGCTTCAATTCACCATTTTTGGCAGCCATATTCACTATTTTAAGTATTTTTCCAACATCTGATTCACTTTCATCTACGTTGTCGGATTTTAACTCATTATTAGATAAATCATCACTGTCACTTTCTATTAAGTTAATGTTTTTGTGATATTTTTGTGCAATAAACTATTGTAATGTTCAACCTTCTAGCTGGCGTGCTGTCGTAAATTTTACGACTTGGTTACGACATTTTACCGGAACTACAAAGAAGTGTTCATTTGGCGTGTTATTCTGAGAAAAAAACATATCTTGAAAGTCCACTTACTGTTAGGCGAATCTGGACAACAAGGAACCAATATAGTCCAATAGGAATAGAAAATAGGCCAATAGAGAGAACTTATCGTTTATGCGTTTTGGAAAAGAGAACTTCCACACCTGTAAAATGGTATCCTATCAGATGACTTACTAGTTACATAATTATATCACTCTCATTTGAAATTATTGCCATTTTTGTAATAAGCGTTCATTTATTTATAAACAAATTGAGGATTTTCAAATCTTGTTCTAATTGTATTAGTGAGTAAAACATGAACTGTAGCAATAGTCATTGAGATTTGCTGTCGTTAAAAGTACGACACGACCATCTTGATCTTAAATTATAGAGTTGTAATTGTTTTAAAAAATAAAATATGATCAGAATCATATGTCCAAGTTCATATATATGAATATTGATTGATTTTAGTTTCTTAATCACTTTAAAACGGCTAATTATTTGGACGAATAATGTTATATGAATGTTTATTTGCATGAATATTTTGGTTTTTTGATTTTAAATCTCTTTAAAACGGTTGAATTTTAGTAGCTAATAATAATATCATCGGTAAAGTAAAAAAAAAAATATAGCTATTACTGATAATACTACTATATAAATATAAATTTTGACAAAAAAAAGAACCGCCTTTAAAAGAAACTTACAAATACATTAATATGCTCTAAAAAGTAAGAAATATTCTTATATTCGGAGTCGGTGTCAGCCAAGGAAGATGTTCCCCGGGTGTTCACTTGGCAGCTCTCGCGTTTCTCCCACCTATAGCTATATATGTAGGTGCCTTGGCTGACAAAAAAAATCATCGAAATCGGTTGGGGTGATCTTGAGTTATCCGTTCATTTGTCGCGCACATGCTTACGCAAATTTAAGACTTATTCGGATTTGTCATGGATGCCATCATCAGAACTAGTTTAAAAAAAATTTGACCCTATGACGAGTACCATCTTTTATTTAAAAAAAATCATCAAGATCGGTCCACCCAATCGGGAGATATGAGGTAACAAAAAACATTAAAAAAAAATACAGACGCATTGATAACCTCCTCCTTTTTTTGAAGTCGGTTAAAAATACATACATAATTGATGATGATTTTAGTTCCTTAATCAATTCAAAACGGTTCATTTTATTTTATTTGGTGTCGTAAAAATTACGACAATTTAGAGCATGAAAGCTGGAAAGTTAATGAAATAATACTAACAACTGGATTATTTCACTAACGATTGAAGCTTTGCTTATGACATAATAGGAGACTGTAAGGTAAATTTATGTGAAAAAAAAAGTAACAAAAAAAACTTGATATACGTGTCTAAAGCTTAAAAGCTCACACCCAAACCAATAATGAGCCATCACAGACCAAAAAAAACCACCGGAAACACGGTCGTAACGTGACAAACGAAATTTCTTAGCGATTTCTCATTTCACCCCACAATACGTACAATTTGATTTGTGTAATCAAATGCGGGCATACGAATTAATTAGTTCGTTATGCACCTGAGCTTTTACACTTTTGTTCAAATATCCAGTTTATTTAGACCCAGTTTACATAGAATTTTAATATCAATTGCTATCAAAATAAAAGAGTAGTATCCTTAAGGGGAAGGTGTCCATATATGGCATTGTATTATAAAAGCTTCAATAGCTTAAACAGTTGAATATACAAATGTATAAAATTGAAGACTTTGTTTGTAATTTCCAATTAACAGTTTTGATCTAATATACAGAGTGTTAGGAGACCGC
Source organism: Elymnias hypermnestra (assembly GCA_015832385.1). Classification (NCBI taxonomy): domain Eukaryota; kingdom Metazoa; phylum Arthropoda; class Insecta; order Lepidoptera; family Nymphalidae; genus Elymnias; species Elymnias hypermnestra. The sequence goes on from JACTOM010000907.1 coordinate 1,699,786, forward strand.
TTCCTAAAACGAAAGTAGTACTTTGATGATGGGACAAAAAATCAATCCTGATTAAAATAAACCACTTTTTTTTTCTTGCTGGGAAATGCATTTGCGCAACCCTGCCACTAGGCAGGGAGTGTGGGACTCACCGGCAAGGCCAGAATACCCACTAAAACCCAGCGACACCCTCCTCATCCTGAATGTAGAGTGTCAGAGGCTCCCTTGCGCATTCACTCTGACACTCCCGGATGAACCGACTGAGGATGTTCAAGGAGGAGACAAAAGGCGTTCATAAAGACGCCTCCTGCCACCCAGCCTCCTCCTCCTTAGGGGAGCAGCATCCGCTGCAGCTTCTCGTACTCGCTCCATTGCCTCCTTCAGAGATATGACGGCTTCGCAGAAGGAGGCAACTGCATTCCATCCTATCTCACTGTCAAGCATGGTGCCCACCACACTTGGCAGTGAGAGATCCGCTCCGATGAGGGATACCAGTAGATGTCGCTGTGGTCCCCAAGCCGGACATTCTGCCATAGTGTGGGTCGCCGTTTCGAGAGGCGCACTACATTGATGGCAGATAGAGGACTCTTCCGGTCGTGCTATCTGATGCAAGTACACTCCGAAACATCCGTGTCCGGTTGTGACGGACANATCCGTGCCGCCTATCTAACCATTGTTCGAGGCGAGAACGGATCGCCTGCACCGTGATCACACCCGCACTTAGAGACTCGGGAAGCTCCTTCCAAGCTTGAATCAGGACCCTGTCGGCAAGGGCCTTGACTCTTTGGACCTCGTCAATTTCGAGACTGTCACCTCCAGACCTTACGGCAACCCTGCGCTGGTAAGTTGCCGCCAGTGCTTCCGCCTGCTGATTAAAATAAACCATGCTTTTAAAACGTTTTATTAGCATCATGCGAAAGTAACCCTGTCTGTCCGTTGCGCCTTTATGCCAAAGCTACTGAACTGATTTGAATGAAGTTAAACAAATACGCAATTATTTCTTACTTTTTAGAGCATATTAATATATTTGTAAGTTTGTTTTGAAGGCGTTTCTTTTTTTGTTAAAATTTCTATTTATTGCAATATTCTATTCTATTCACTGCCCTTTCAGGGTGGAATTTCCTAAAATTTACATTTGATTGATTCCATTACGTCCAAAAAAATCTCTGACCAAGTTTGACATACCATAAAAGATAAAGTCCTCCGCAACCCCCCTTGCGGGTGGGATTTCATAAAATCCGTTCGTAGCTGACCTCTACTCGTCAAAAGGAATATTCCTACCAAATTTCAAGTCTCTACGACTTATGGTTCCAGAGATATCGTGATGAGTCAATAGATACCTGGATATCTCTTTTATATAAATAGACATATAGATTAGGGATTCGAGCAGACTCAAAAAGCACCTTTTAATCATCAGCTTTAAGTCTGTTCGTAACAAATCTAACACCGATTCGGAATGTTGATTCCACTGAAAAGAATCTGGTAAGAAACTTAGCGGTTACGTTTTAATTAAAATTTTGCAGGTTACAATGTATTTAGCTTCTCTGTGCAACTGGAATCAAGTCCAAACATCTTTGTCGCTAAAATTATCTTCAATGACATATTTCTTAAAATTATGGCGGAGGATAACTCAAAATTGATTCGGGTATTTTATTAAAATAGCTATTAAATAGCTTAGTAAATATAATACATATTTTTGTATTATGTCAAAGATGAAAATGGTTACAGTGGGTTAGCCTTACGAGAAAAAAATATTGTTAAGACTTCACTTTATAAATCTTTGAAGTTTTCAGCTTTCCTGTACTACAACATATATGTATTATACATATAAATTCCTCTTGAATCACTCAATCTATTACTGCATTAATATGAGTTAAAGAGTTAAAAAAATAGAATTTAAAATACAACGAAAGCAGACTTCATTTTAACTATGTAAATATGCGTTGACATTTGACATTTAATTGCATTTGTGTGTAAAATTAAATTCAGTAAACCCTAATAGCGTGTTTGAATACGCAATTGCTTTTACACCCGACATTAGCTATGTTCATTTGATTTCCTATAGGGCAAGTAATTGGCAGTTTGGTGGATGTTTGCCTTCTATAGGATACACGTGTACACCTATTGTTAACTGCTTCATTGATTTAGTGGTCAGCTTGCTCGGCTATAAATATGAGATCCAAAAACCACTGTATTAGCCCTGTGTTGTGTAGTTGTCGGTATGCCCTACCCCGTGCCTTGGAGAAAGCCTCCTGCGCCTGATTTGTCTTCAGATCTGACGGATTACCGTCATATCCCACTATGAGAGCAAAAGAAAAGAGAGTATTAGCGAAACAACGTTATAACGCTATATTTCTAGTGCAAAAGGTTAATCTCTGCATGAGATTGGCCGCAGTGGCCAAAATTCGGTCAAGAGGATTGTAAATCTAAGTTATCTGGGTCAATCCCATGAGAATATGCAATTTAATACCGTCTATGTTGCGAAAAGAGTTTAAATTGTATTCACTGCAAAATCTCAGAGAATTATAACAATTTTAAAGAGCGAATTAACAAATAAACCTCCAGCAAACTAATTTTTAAGTCTTGTTTATATTTATACATATCTAAAAGTTTAGATTTCCGAGAGTTAGAGGGCGGGAAGAAGGAAGAAATGTTAGGAATTTAATCGTCATTAAGATCTCAAAGGACGGATTGTAAATATTTTTATTTTAAATTTTATGAAAAATAGTATATTGAATTATTAAATGACGAGTCGCAAATTAAATATTAAAACTACCTAACCTTCCAAAGAAATAGCATAAAAAACACTGCACATCTTCGTGACGCAAATCACGCGTTTCATCCGTAAAAATGTGCCCTGAAGTTTCACTTCAAAACTATTATTGAATTTATAACTTAAATAAGTAATTAAAATTTAGTTTTTAAGTATATTAGAAATTTATTTAAAGTAAATTATTAATCTTTTTATCTATATTTAATTTCATAGGAAATTTTCTATTAGTCTGAGTCTGGAATGATGGGAGGCATCGGCAGTGATTAATTACCACTTTACCAACAAGATCTGAAAAAAAAAACGGGTAACTATAATAGGTAAGTTACCTGTAACAGATGACATTCTTATTGCATCAGTAACAATTATCATATTGTAATATACAAATCTATCTTAAAAGAGTAACCGCTGAGTTTCTTACCGGTTTATGAATAACCAGATCGTGTCTCAAAGAGCTAGACTGGCTGTGCATAGAGAAGTGTTGGTGCCAACATTTTCGTATGATAGTGAAGGTTGGGTATGGCAGAAGAAGCACAAAAGTAAAATAAATGCGGTAAAGATTGAGAAGAGCGTTGAGAAGTAGGAGTGGATTGAAACCGAGTGACAAAGTAAGAAATAGTGTGATAAGAGAACGCTGTGGTATAAAAGAAGATGTAGTGACTAAAATTGAGAAAGGTATGCTTAGATGGTTTGGGCATGTAAAGGGAATGAATGAAAGGAGACTGACAAAAAGGATTTATAAGTCAAGAGTGAATGCGAAAGTTGGAAGGAGAAGACCAAGGCGAACGTTCCTGGACCAAATCCAGGACATTTTAAATAACGGCTAGGTCAAGAGTACTCTAAACTGACGAACTTGTTTGAAAGGTTTAATGAGAATGAAAGAAGCGAAGGGGATAAGCAAGGATCGTGGCAAGTGGAAGGATGTTGTCTCTGCCTACCCCTATGGGAATGAGGCGTGATGATATATATGTATGTTCTTTCAGCGGAAACAACTTTCTGAACCGGTGCTATATTTGTTACCAACGGAGAGACTACTGATGATTCAAAAGTGCTTTTTGAGCCTACTTAAATAAAGAATATTTTGATTTCGATTTAGAATATCGTCTTGTCTACAGGTCTAATTGAGATAACTATCAAACGCTATCTTATCAGCAACAAAATATGCCTTTCAACCCTGTCTATTAAATAAATCCGTTACAAATTAACAATGTGCCAGCGACGTGTCCATAAACAATGTAAACAATTCATAAAACCTCGCAAGATTTACGATAAATTGTGAACTTTCTTGCATACTTTATTAGCTGTATTAATCTTTTTCACATTGAACCTTAAACACATGGCTGTAGAGTTAATTTTTGTATATTTTCCTAAAATATAAGTTAGGAGGGTAAACAGTGTGTCAAGATTGAAGGATTAGGGAGCAAAATGCATTACGTAGTTACATTTACGACTATGCAAATATGAATTGGACGGTGGAATAAAGCGTAAGCAGACATAAAAATTAAGCTTCCATGTCAACAATCTTGATGATAAAACGAAAATTATTTATGTTAGATTAATTTTATGCAGCTGATATATACAAACATATTAAGAGACCTGCCGAAAACGAAGATACACAAAGATGATATCCATTAGGAAGTAAAGATAGTGTAAGTATATCACGAGCATTTGTCGACAATTTTATTAGCTTAATAGTAGTACTTAGTAAGCTTCTAAATATTAACCAAACATTTTGTAGCGCTTATCATCATGAATCAATAGGTTCTCTTGAAAACTCGCATAAGTCACTTAATGCATTTTTAAGAATACAAACTGACAATAATAGTAGATATTGGAGTGATTGGCTTCTATATTGGTGCTTTTCTTACAACACCTCAGTACACTCCGAAACAAAATATACTCCTTATGAACTTGTGTTTGGAAAACCTTGTAATATTCCTAGTAGTTTACAAAGTAGTACCGTTGAACCCTTATATAATGTAGAAAGTTACCATTTAGAAATAAAATTTAGACTGCAAAAAGCGCAAAGTGCTGCTCGACAGAATGTAACTAAAAGTAAAATATTAAGGAAAAGTAAAAATGACAAATATATAAAACCTGTCATATATAAGAAAGATGATTATTTATTGGTTAAAAATGAAACTGGGAAAAAATTTGATGATGTATACCATGGACCTTTTTTAGTTCTAGAAGATCTCGAACCTAATGTAAAAATCTTACGTAATAATAAGGAAGAAATTATTCATAAAAATAGAACTAAATTGTATTCGAAATAATTATATAAATAGTATTAAAAAATAAATAAAATTGTGATTTTATTTCTTTTTTTTTATTTTGGTAGGGCGTGTAGTGCTAAGAGCGTTAAGAGTATATAAGCTATTGTAACTAGTATAAAGTGGGCATTATAAATACATATTTCAAGGTGGAAAGACGTTTCACTTATCTCCCCGCACCGAAAATTATTTATATAATAAAGTATATACAAAATAATATAAGAACAGGAGCAGAGAGAAGATTTGATGGCATATCATCTCATATGTCGTCAAAGCAAACGAGTTTTACCACCAAAGCCAATAGTCAATTCATATGACAAAATATGAATCTGAAAATGTAAAAAGCCTTCCTAAAATGACGAAGAACTACACTTTTTAAAGCTCGTGTAGGAAGTAATATATGCACATGGTAAGTGGGTTCAAATTACGCCCCCTCGTAAATCCTCCGCAGATGAATTTCATGCAAATTTCCCTTGTAAAATCTGAAATGCTTTATTGTCTCTCCGATGAATCGGCAGATCTAGACCGGGGCTTAATTTTACTGTATTGTTTTATCAAACGAATAATTTCATGTGAGAAAGCCTCTTATAGTTTAACAAAGCCTCTTTTCATAGCCTCGTTCTATTATAACAAGTAATAGCTTGCTTCGCTAGTTGAGTTCTGAGATATACAACAAATTTGTAATAATTTGTACAGAAGAAGTGTCGCTATAGGCTATATAACATCAAGTTAAAACCAAAAGGAGAGTAACAATATAGAATGTTGTAAAAAAATGAGAAATTCTTTTTTGAGAGGTTAATTTCTTTTTTTTTCTCGCTGGGAAATGCTTTTATGCACTGACCCCGACCGTGTGTCAGGAGTGTGGGACTCGGCGAACAAGCAGACCTCGCAATACCCACTAAAACCCAGCGGATCCCTCTTCATCCATGACTGAAGCACCAGGGGTTCAACTTTCGCATTCATCCCTGGTGCCCCGAATGAATCCGACTGAGGATTCTCGACGATGGACGGACTTACGCTTACAAACACTGCCTTGTAGCCCGCCTCCTCCGGCGGTATGAGGGAGCATCCATTGCAATCTCCCTCTCCCGTTCGTGGTCCTCCTTCAGTGAGATGATCGTCTCACAGAAGAGGGCCACCCCCGCGCAGCACCTCTCACTAGAGAGCATCGCGCCTACAACACTGTCTAGTGAGAGGTCCCCCAGGCTGCACAATCTATATAAAAATGCCAAAGTATGCTGTGCCGAGTTGATGGCAGCACCACGCTCATGGCAGGCCGGTGATTCATCGCGGCCAATTCTGTGCAGAAACTTTCCGAAACATCCGTGTCCGGTCAGAACCTGCACCAATCTGTAGGTGAGCGACCGATGCTTCCTTGAAAGCCATTGTTCCAGGTGAGTACGGATCGCGTCCATAGTGGCCATGCCCGCTACTGGGGTCCTTAGGTCCTCTTTCGATCGTTGAATCAAAGCGCGGTCGGCTCGAGCACTGAGCCTCCGGACCTCATCAGCGCCAACCTGCACAACACGTTCCCTTGTAGCCACCTTGGGCCTATAGATTGCCACGAGAACTTCCGCACGAAGCTCCCACGGAGGATCGCCCGCCAGTAGAGACGCCGTTGTCCAGGATACCGTGCGATACCCCCGTATTACCCTGACCGCTATTACCCTCAGAGCAAAAAATTGCTTAAGTTGCTTAACTTAAGAATTGTGTATGGCGAAAGTGTTCCTCATATAAAGCTCTGCAAAAATGTCTGTAATAGTAACCGTCTATCTTTTAAGGTTGGTTCACTATAGCCTTTTTTCTGATAGTTAAATTTATTGTCTATTTCTAACCTTAAGTCTCTTGATTACATGGATCAGCTAAACAATGTAGTTAACAAGTGAATCACTAATCACCAGGATGAAGCCAAAAACTAATCAGGCATCGTAAAATGAAGCCAACTATAAAACGCGCCTTAAATCCTGCTCGTAAACTGGATGAGGGCATTCGTAATCCTTGCAGATGAGACTTTCCGATATATCTTGCAATTTCCCGTTGTCATTTTGTGTCAAAGTGCGGTCATAAAAATCTTGTAATCCTGTATTTGCATACGACTATTTACACATCAAGTTAACAAGTTAATAACGTATCATATAAACAAGCAAAAGATTATTGAAAAATTAAGATATTTACATGTTAATACAAAAGAAAGTCGCATTATTTGTGCTATTTATAATACAAGAAAGACTGGTCCGATTTTAAAGACCATTATGTTATAGATGGATTCATCTCCGTCACTGATAGCAGAATATCCATGGAAATATTAAAGAAATTGCTCTTTGGAAAATATAGAATACCGGTTTATCTATATAACAAGCTTAACTGGCCATTTGACAGCAACATTATACACTTTACACGCAGCTCTTCGTCGCTGATTACTGTGCCTCCACATAATACAGCAGCCTTTCGGGGTAGCTTTAAATATGCTGCCACACACTGCTGGAGCACGATTCCTCCGCCTGTTTGGCGTTCAAGTTCGGCCAAATCGTTTAAAATAAAGTGTAAGTGGCACTTATTTCGCTTGCAGTGCCAAACTTCACAGACATTTAATATCATCCCTTACTTCCTTGTCATTTTCCACTCCAGTAGACTCTTATATGATATTTAGTTTATTATATATTAAAATGTAGACATGTTGTTTTAACACCAGTTACATACAAGAATATAAAAAAATAACAAATAAAATTAATTAAATCAAATAATAAGCCGCATCCAAATTGCTGTCCATAGGGTGTGTTCCTAAAATACTGGCAACACTACCTCTTCGGATAGCTAAGCTGATCCTTTGCCCGAGGTAAGCGCCAGCTTTGAGGTCACTGGTGGAATCCAGTAACAGTAACAGTAGAAAGATGTTTAAAAAATATTTTGGCTTCAGAGCCCCACGGTCCCATAGTTTCCACGCCAAATGGCAGAAATATGTGATCTTGTGTAATAGATCCATATTTCTGCAATTTTTTAATTTCGGCGTCAGTCGCCACAATACCAGGCAACGATGAAGATAATTTTAAATGTGAAGGCGCCATGGTATCAACACAAGTCGCATCCCATACCAGGCACCTTCCATTCTTCCATGGAATTAAAGTAATTCCGTCAGGTCTCTTGCCATCGCTACGTACAACACCGTTCGGCTCTAATTGAGCCGGTACGTTAGCAGTGGCAAGAGCTCTACGAATAATATCATTCAAAGCTGCATGTCTTGAAAGGCGACCGGCACTGCGCTGACAAGATAGACCATGGTGTCCTAAGCGGTCGACTTGGACTCCGCAAGGACAGCAATGAGGATGAACTAATGGCAAACCTAAACGTAAACCTATACTAATACAAAAAGAATTGTTGTCTAATAACGTTCCTAAATTAGGCGATGGAAGAGCTTGCAACCAAAAACCTGATTCCCTAGTCGAAACAGCAAGAAGACGAGCACGCTCTGTAGGATTCTTAGACTCGTTTAGAAGTCGGTTATATTCAAGTTTACAGAGCGGCTCGTCCCACAGCCTTTGTGAAGCCAAAGAAACAGGAAGGGATTCACCTGGACATGCATCCACCCAAGCTGCTTTGGCTTCTGTACAATACGGAATTTCATTTTGTGATAAATCCAAAGAGTGTGTAATTTTTTCGAATAAAGATTTTGTGCTATGAACAGATGACAAAAAAGCCGGAAGTGCAACTGATGAAACTTTTCTTATGCCAATACCTCCAAACCGTATTGGCAAAGAAGCTTGGCGCCAAGACTGTTCAGTTAATGAACAATTTAGCGTTTTGATGAGTATGTCTTGAATGGACGAGTCTATTAAATTGAGGTGATTTAGAAATTTCCAGATAGGGCAGCATCTCAAAAAATAAGTAAATTTTGGAACAAATAAACAAAACCGAATAATGTGATATGCCATATGTACATTAATTTTGCTAAGGTTATCAAAAATGTTTATGAATTTTGAAATTTGATCTTCTAAAAAAGAAGGAATAGCGTCTTCTAAAACTGGTGCACCTAATAGGCGTAGCGATTCTATGTCTATAATTTTGATATTTGGAGCTAACTCATTAAATTTATCAATAACTTTTTTTCTTTCTATGTATGGAAAGGTGTTTGGGACGTATAATTCACATTTGTTAAAATTTAATTCCAAACCTAAAGTTTTAAAGTTATCAATAATAATATTTAAGTCTTCAAGAACTGTTGTCGCTTCACCTCCAAAAGTTCCATCATCAAGATACCAAATGTTTAATTTTGAATTTA
>JACTOM010000907.1:1711586-1748829 GCA_015832385.1 Elymnias hypermnestra
CAAAAGGAATATTCCTACCAAATTTCGAGTCTCTACGCCTTATGTGATGAGTCAATAGTTAAAATCCCCGCAACCCCCCTTGCGGGTGGAATTTCGTAAAATCCCTTCTTAGCTGACCTCTACTCGGCAAAAGGAATATTCCTACCAAATTTCGAGTGTCTACGCCTTATGTGATGAGTCAATAGTTAACATCCCCGCAACCCTCTTGCGGGTGGAATTTCGTAAAATCCGTTCTTAGCTGACCTCTACTCGGCAAAAGGAATATTCTTACCAAATTTCAAGTCTCTACATCTTATGTGATGAATTAATAGTTAACATCCCCGCAACCCCACCTTGCGGGTGGAATCACCAATTTTGCAGTTTTAATATCAGTGTATAGTCATGTCGTATGATGAAAATATTATTTATTTTTAATATTATACAGATACCAATTATTTATATATCTACTCTAGCCACAACTAGTTTAGATGTATTTTACAGTGCCTCTTTTCTGTAAAATAATATAAAGTAACGAAGACCGGCACCATTGACACGATTTTATAAAAAAATCTCGTTAATTAAGGTCAAGTTGCTCTGCAGATATCACAGGGATACTAGAAGTATAACCTAGATTAACAGAGGAATATATTCAAGAGTTACATTTTGTTTTATTCATTAACTCAGTATGTCTATTTTTGCAATCTTTTTATTTTACAGTACCTATTATTAATTTACACACTTTTTTATGGTGACAGGTTAAAGCTTGACTATAATCTCATTTGATGGCAAGAGATTTAAAGGCAGTGTTGCGAGTACTTGCTTTGCTAACTTTGAGGTTCGATCCCCATTAGGGCGAATTTAGGAGAGTACGTTTTCTAATTTCTCCAAGTCTTGACTGGAGGCTTCGGCCTTGCCTAGTTATCATCCCACCTGCAAAACGTACCGCCAAGTAAGGGATTCGTGTTAAGGTACGATCGCTCTTTATTTCTTATAAGTTTTGTCTTTCTCTTTTTCCTGTCGCTTTTTCGTTTTATCCTCATAATCATCATATGAGGTGAAATTACCTCTTACCCGATAATCGTGCTTCCATCTTAGACTGTATCATTATTTACCATCCCTATTTAATTCTTATTAATCTGTGTCTGTCTCTTTTTACTATCGCTTATCATTTCGTCGTTTGACTGTCGCTTTATTGTTTCATCATAATCACTATAGAAACCATGTGAGATGAAATTGCCTCTTACTTGATCATCGTGCTTCCATCTTAGACTGTATCATTACTAACCATCGCTCCTTAATTCTTATTCATTGGTGTCTGTCTCTTTTAACTGGTTGCTTTTTTGTTTCCTTTTGCTAGCGCTTTCATTTAATTGTTTTACTGTCGCTTTTTCGTTTCATCAGCATCGTCATCGTAGAAACCATATGAGATAAAATTGCCTCTTACCCAATCATCGCGCTTCCATCTAAGACTGTATGATTACTTACCATCCCTCATTAATTCTTATTAATTTATGTATCTGTCTCTTTTTGCTGTTGCTTTTTCGTTTCATCGATTGACTGTCGCTTTTTCGTTTTATCATCACCATTGAAACCACAAGAGGTGATATTGCCTCTTACCAGTACAGCGCGTATCTTAGAGTGTATCATCACTTACCATCCCTCGTGAATCCTTATTTATGTATCTGTCGCTTTTTATTGTCACTTTTTCGTTTCATCGACTTTCAAGTAACGATGTGTAAGTAAGGAAGTGTTCATTTTCAAAAAGTTAACGCTTCACTGTGACTACACCGGATGGTAGGTGATGACAGAATCTAGGATGGAAGCGCGGTGATCTATTAAGGAGCAATTGACCTCATATGAGTTCTAGACAGCATCATACCGGAATAGAAATATCTTTGCTTGGCGGTACGTCCTTGCTGGCAGGGTGGTAACTAGCCACGGCCGAAGTCTTCCAAACCAGACTCAGATAAATTAGATAATGCAATTTCCAAAATTTATACAGGAACCACTAGTCCTGAGATTTCTCGCACGATTGCATCAGTGAGGCCTTCAAACTAAAATCAATGTAAAATAGGTATCTTAAATAACTAAACATCGGCTGTATTTTAGCTTTAACTAAGTATTAACTCATAACTCAATGATTTTTCAGAAAACATCTCAATTTAGAGACCTTTGTAGTGATTTCTTCACCAAAACCGTGGAATTAAATGTACCGTATGATTGCAAACACGTGACAATGTTTAATTTGTTATGTTATATACATATTATTAGGTATACGGATATAGGTTAGTTCTCCTACAGAGATGTTAGAAAATTATCGTTTTAACCAATATCAAAGTGTTATATATTTATTACACTGACTATTGTATCAAAACTAATAACTTAAATCAGACTTCGCTACAGCAAAGTCAATAGACTTAGTAGTCTGCTAAGTCAGTTTTATTTTATTTAGTTTTCCATTACTTCTTTTCTGATTATTAGATACACACATTCGTAATCTAATCTAACTTGGTAGTGCCTCATTGGTCTAGAACTGCCTCATTAGGATAGTGGTTAGCATGTTCGAGTACAGACTTGAGGGGCTGGGTTCGAGTCCCATGTCGGTCCAATTCGAATTCGATATTGAGTTTTCTATTAAGATTTTCTCAATATTTGCCCGAAGTTGGGAAGTTAGCGGTGTGCTCCACCCCCGTGCCTCGGAGAGCACGTTAAGCCGTCGGTCCTGCGCCTGATCTTTCTCCGGTTGTGTCGGATTCCCGTCACATCGGACTATGAGAGTGAAGGAATAGAGAGTGCACTTGTGTACTATGCCTGCCAATCCGCAGTGGAGCAGCGTGGTGGGTCTATGCTCTAAAAACCCTCGCTCCTCGGGGCGAGGAGGCTTGTGGCCAGCAGTGAGACGTCAATGGGCTGCAACTTACTTTACTAGTAAGTTTTGAGTGAAAACGTCACAGATATACTTATAAACAAAAACACAAATGTTTCCTCTGTATGACATTGGATAGGAGTCATGAAAGTAACCTCACATTTCGTAAACTAACCCTAATATATAATAACATATTTAACATATTTTGAGACTTAGATGACTTACAAATTTAGACACTTATAGAGATTAAATAACATAAAAAATGTTTTTCTTTTCTAGTATTACTATTTTATAGACTATTTCTATTACCTGTATATTTATTAACCGACCTTCTTAAGTAATTCTTCAATTATCCAACGCGAATGTCTATTTATTAAAAGGGCTTTTATTAAAAGAAGGTTACAAAACAATACCGATAAGACGGAAGGTAGATTTAAGTTTGTTTCAATTTAAAATACATATATTTGTCATCCTTTGTAGCGAATTTATATATTTCTAAATAAATACGTGTATATAATAATTACTCTGTGATTTTTAACGAGTTGGGTGTGTTTCGGTGACAAAACAAATTACTATTATACAATAAATGACTTCCTCAAAACTAACGACCGCCATGTCCGTGTGTTCTAATTTAGGGTTACCTTCATTATTTAAGTTGAAGCAAAGTTCTATACCACGCCTGTCTGTTGCTTTAACTCAAAAAGTTCCGAATGTAATTACATGCTGTAATCACATGTAGATAGAATAATTTATAACAAAAGTTTAGGTATATAATATGTTAAGGTTTTGTGGTAATTGATTAAAATATAAGAAGAATTGTTTGAATTGCCGGAGAAAGTTCTGATGTCTGGGGGCTGTCAACCAAAACACTGCCTTTTTTCTTAGCGATATAACAAATCTATGCATTTCAAAATATACCTCATTTATAGATCTACAAAAATCTCTAAGCCAGTATATATCTATCTTGTGAGGATAACTTACCATAACCATTTTATTAAAGAAAAATGTCGCTTGAATTAAAGCAATTTCAAAGTTATACAGATGGATACAGTATTAATCTTTATTAATTTAACTACATTAGCTAACTTAAACATTTCATGCACATTATTATAATCTATTACAAAATCTAATTTAAACGAATATCTTAGGAGTTATCGCAGAAATACTAACGCGTCCGATAATTATTTTAAGCGCGTTTCTCACACGATTGATGTAAGTAAAATCAGGCAATATATAATTAAAAATAGTAGTTTCTATTATTTCTACAATAAAATACATTGTAGTGTATCTAGTATAAATATTAGAATTAATTTAACATTTATAGACAAACAGACAAAAGCTAAAGGCATAAATTACTCTACTAACCATGTAAAGCCGGGACATGACTCTATTTACTAAATAAATATTGATACCAATAAAGCTTGAATAGCTTTTAATGACAAAGCCTCAGGCCTAATCTTCTAAATGAATAACTTAAAGCTAAAATATCAGGATAATGTGGAGCTTTCATTTTAATATGATTGAAGTGCTTAAGAAAAGTAGCAAACAGCCTCAAGCAAAATTAACAATTAGGGATCATTCGCTTTTAAACGAAATTAGCATAATACTTAATGACAATATTTTGGAAAGGGGATGAAATATGACCCCTTATACTAAATACTAGTAGACCCACATAACTCCGTCTGCGTCACATAAGAGAACAAATTTGATTATGATAAAATAGGTTTTAATAGTTTAACCCTAAAAGATAGATATATGCTGTCATAGACTTTATTTTAGAAAATTTTAAGAGGAACAATTCTGTCATACGTAATTGTAGCGTAACTTTAGCCGTACTAACTCAAACTATAAATAAATAAAAAAAATAACAAAATGGAACCGCCTTTAAAAGAAACTGTTCCTAATATATATTATATATGCTCTAAAAAGTAAAAAATAATTGCGTATTCTTTTTTAGAGTTCTTCGTATTCTTATATTCGGAGTCGGCGTCAGCTAAAATACGTGTCCCGTGTGACGTCTTATATATCATCATTATCCTTACATTGGAAAAAACTATACTTGACGATTCAAAAGTACTGTAAAAGCTTACTTAAGTAAAGAGTTTAATGTTGGTTTGAAAAGAAATTATTTTTTCTATTGAATAACACCATCATCAATAGGAGCTGTGCAATGGAAAAGGTAATCACGGGGGAAATATATTCTTTTTAACCGACTTCAAAAAAAGGAGGTGGTCATCAATTCGTCTGTATTTTTTGTTGTTTGTTACCTCATAACTTTCGACTGGATGAACCGATATTGATTTTTTAAATATGAAAGATGGTGCTGTCGTAGGGTCCCATTTTTTTAAATCCAGTTCTGATGATGACATCCATGAGAAAACCGGATAAGTCTTAAATCTGCATTAACCATGTGCTCGACAAATGAACGAATAACTCAAGATCACGTCAACAGATTTCAATGATTCTTATTATATTGGAAAGGATATACCTCAAGGGTTGTTTGGTTAGGTTTTGATCTTAGGATTCACGACAAAGTAACGGAACTCTTCAATTCTTCGGAGCAAATTAACGATACTCGGCAGAATCTTTTATAAGATCTCCGGATATCTGAGTCGCCTACCGTAACTTCGGTATAGTCAAGTGATTTTCGTAGTCAAATATGATGATCACTGGATCTCCTCTACGGCTTTTAGTAAGGGTGCGGTTTAAGGCAGAAAATATAAGTGTCTGTAATCAAATAGCAATGAGCTTACGTTTGTTGCTGCATTGCAACACGTTTACTTCAGATTCACTAAAATTAAAAAAAAAATAACAGAATAAAGAACCGCCTTCAAAACAGACTTACAAATATAATTGCGGCTGCGGCTGACACCGACTCCGAATATAAGAATACGAAAAACACTATAAAAGAATAGACAATTATTTCTAACTTTTTAGAGCATATAAATATATTTGTAAGACTGTTTTGAAGGCGGTTCTTTTTTTGTTAAAATTTTTATTTATTATCGTTATCGAACAAATTATCACACGATTCTTTAATTAGCTTTCTTTTTATGAATGTTTTATATTTATTAAGTGACATATCTAGAACTTCTTCTTGGAGTTTGTTATTGTTATCTTTACATTTATCCTTAAATGAATTGTCGATTTTGTGCAACCAACTAATTTAATTAATTTTATTTCTTAAGTTATATGAGGTGCATTCACTTTTTTCTTACGAGTGTTAATATTTTCATGGACGTATCTAGTTTACTATCATTAACATCGTTATTTGTTATCAACTTTAAACAATAAGGACGTATTTTCAGCAAGCAGCATTATATCACATTTATCTTTCACATGATATGCTTAATCATTTATATATATTAAGAACAATAAAGGTCCAAGTATTGCTCCTTGTGGGACAACCATTATTACAAAAGATCCTGACTACTCTATGCCATTTATTTTAGATTTTTAAGCATAAATATATGTGTTATGATTTATATGCCAATTAGTAGATCTATTGTCTGTCTATACTGAGCTATTAGTGACACAAACATCAAATTAATGTCCAAATTTTGTGCAGGTTGCGTTGGTATACACGTCACGTCCCTCATTATACAGTAATGTACTAACAACCGTAATACCTCTAACTAAGCAGACGTATGCCAATTTAGGGCAAATTGATCTAGACTGAGCCGTGTGGCTAATAGACAAAGGATTACAAACTGTAGGCCTAATCATCGGAACAGCTCATAATGTCATCTGCATGTCTTATCAAAGCCGATTCCGGCTTCCAGCTCTGATTTGGTTTACAGGTATTAAGATTGAGTTTGACTCTGCCTTTTTGTAATAGATAGACGGATAAACGTTTCATTTGTTTCTGGGACAGATATTAGGTTATATTTGTAATTCTGTCGAGTTTTTTGCGGTTTACTAACTTATAGATATACATTTCTTTGAAATGAGATAGAATTATTGGTGCAAACAGCATTAAAATCTTTTTAGAGTCTTTGAGTCAAAGTTAAATTGTTCCAAGTAAACTCTGAAAAAGCTGGGCAGATTTTAACTATACTATAACTGATAGGAAGCTTATGTAATATATAATTAGATAGGTAACTATTCCATTTCAAGACCAATTTTGACAAAACTTTAATGGTAGATATATACTCGATATACTTTATTGAAGACCACGATAAAAGGAAATATGGTAATGTTATCGGCAACAGGTAGTTTTATATAAATAAATAATATAATAATATACTAATAGATAATTTTCGCGTTTCCATGGCATAGCAAATCAGATGAATGAGATCCTTTTCTAAATTAAGGTTAAATGAAAAATTCCTGACCCAAAAAGGGTTAAACCACACGTGAATTGAAGTTTAATGAGCCCTTAATTATGTTTTATAAAAGGGACTTTACGTCTTTGTTTTAGAAAATAATATGAAATAATTAATTAGGAATAAATTACAATTCCTAATGAACAATCATTCGTCACCACACAATTTATATTTAAGTAACCGAAAGAACAATTTAGGAGATAATACATTACTGAAGGAACTGCCTCATTGCTCTAGCGGTTAGCGTGTTCCACTATAGACATGAGGTCCTGGGTTCGAGTCCCGGGTCGGGCCAATTCAAAAATCAATATTGAGTTTCCTATTAAGATTTTCTCAATATTTGCCCGAAGTTGGGAAGTTGTCCCTGTGCTTCACCCCCATGCCTCGGAGAGTACGTTAAGCCCTCGGTCCTGCGCCTGATCTGTCACATCGGACTATGAGAGTGAAGGAATAAAGAGTGCACTTGTGTACTATGCCTGCTCCAAAACCCTCGCTCCTCGGAGTGAGGAGGCCTGTGCCCAGCAGTGGGACGTTAATGGGCTGCAACTCACATTATTGAAGAGAGCCAATACATAAAAATTTTACACTTAATTTTTAAAAGATTGTGGATGGAACGCCTTAGTAACATTGAATTATTTTCTGCTCATCTGACCTTGCCTCCAAGTTTTCTAAAGGCGTTCATTTATTTCATAATAAGACATTATTTAATCAGTTTTTTATATGAAAAATAAGTCTCCATATAGAGCATCACTAATTAAGCTAGTGCTTTTTTTGATGTGTTATAATTAGGACAATATTCTTGTTGAAAGATAATTTAAGAAATTTGCGTAGAACATGAGAAATTTCAAGTAAATTTATCTTTGCTAACTTAAAATAAAGTAAAACAACCATACCGATTTTTCTAATGTAACCTCTTTAGTGTTTTTGACAATATAATGTTTTTTAAAGTAACCTTATAACGTTTGACATAAACTTCAACGAATGACAGAATGTTTGCAAATAAACAATTAACATATTATTATATGGCGTCTTCTACTTCTACGTGTTACTGGCGAAGTAAATTGTGCCAGTCTGACACAGTAAGCCACAACTCCAAAGAATAATAATTATTATATGTTTTACACAAGATGTAGATAAATAAATCGCTGCGACACTAAGTGGGATAACGCCTTTTCCCGTGTCGCAATACCAACAAAAACTATTTATATAATATCCAGAAAATAAGACGAAGAATGAAGCCGTAAAAAGATAAGAGTTAAAGAATAAACACTACGTTTTTTAATAAGTATTTTATTTATTAATTACTATGTATTAATTCAATATTCGTAATTAAGACATACATACATACATAGCATCACGCCTCATTCCCGTAGGGGTAGGCAGAGACAACATCCTTCCACTTGCCACGATCCTTGCATATCTTCTTCGCTTCTTTCATTCTCATTAAACCTTTCATACAAGTTCGTCGGTTTAGAGTACTCTTGACCTGGCCGTTATTTAAAATGTCCTGGATTTGGTCCAGGAACGTTCGCCTTGGTCTTCCCCTTCCAACTTTCGCATTCACTCTTGACTCATAAATCCTTTTTGTCAGTCTCCTTTCATTCATTCTCTCTACATGCCCAAACCATCTAAGCATACCTTTCTCAATTTTAGTCACTACGTCTTCTTTTATACCACAACGTTCTCTTATCACACTATTTCTTACTCTGTCACTCAGTTTTAATCCACTCATGCTTCTCAACGCTCTCATCTCTACCGCATTTATTTTACTTTTGTGATTCTTCTGCCATACCCAACTTTCACTACCATACATAAGTGTTGGCACCAACACTCCAGCATGCACTGCCAGTCTAGCCCTTTGAGATACCATCTGGCTATATCCAGGCATATAATATTTGTACACATTCAAAAATAGCCATTAACAGTCACATTACAATGCAGTACCATTAGCAGTCGTCTGAATACCACTGGGGTTATTCGAAACAGACAAAGTCACAGTCACCATCTTGTCCGAAACAATCTCGTGAACACAAATCATTCGTTGTCCACCAAAGATAATTATATTCTAATCAGGTACAATCTAATTGCACGCAATGAGACTACCAATTGATTGAAATTATTAATTATCTGTATTAATGATGTTATTAATTAGTGTCAGAGACAGGTAAGCTCCTTTAGCCGGGGATTAACCTGTTCATATTGGAATAGACTGCTAATTATCATACGATTAAAAGATTTTGACTACCTCACTGGCGCAATGGTGCAAGGATTCGGTTCCCAGCATTTAGGAAATTACATTTCTTAATTTGTCTGAATCAATTGGCCACTTAGACTTCGGCATCATCATCTAGTGCCTTCTTCAAAATGAAGTTTAGCGGCCAGTATGCGGAAAACTCTTCTGTCCTGGGCAACTCTTTTTAATTGTGCGTAGTTATGACTGGTCCACTCACGTATATCGGTCTACCAGGTGCTCTTTTTCCCGATATCCTGCCCTCTAGGATCAACCGTGGGTACTCAAATAGGGATCCACTTTGAAGATGTCCGAAAAAAGCCACCTTTATCCGAACAATGGTCGTCATAAGCATGCGGCTTATTTGCGCTCGTTTGAGGACTACAGCATTTGAGACGAACTGGTTCCAAGAAATCTAAAACATTTTTCTTAGAGCCCACATCTCAAATGCTTGGAGCCGCTTACTGCTTTGCTTCATAACGACCCATGTCTCGCAACCATATAAACGTGTGGACCAGACATAACATTTTAGAACGCGAAGTCTTGTTAGGAATGGGATTTTGGGGTCACTTGATAGCCTTCGGCAGTAACTAGTTACCACCCTACCAGCAAAGACCTTATGGTAAAACACGTGCATACTCGTTCAGATAACCAGAAGAGAGCAGCCTGTTAAGTTTTTCTGTATAAAAATGAAACAGACTGAATCCTTTTCATTTATGAGTAAGGCACGAGGATTTAAACGTTCAAGGAGACGGATGCATAAACATGCGAGCACCATACTGGCATATCTTTGCTGGTAGGGTAAGTAGCAGCCTATTAACATCCCACTCCCGGGAAAAGGCTCTCTCATTCATAGAAGAATGGAGGCCTTTTCCCACCACGCTGCTCCAATGTAGGTTTTGTTAATGTTAACTTTCTGTTGGGTAACCTCTTCGAACCTGTAGATAGTACCCATATTCATATCTAAACTTTTGCAGATGATATTGTACTTATTGCTGAAGGTACATTACTTACTCAATTGGAAAATTACTCAAACCTAATGCTTAAGGAAATTTTGCAATGGGGGAAAAATAGCAAGCTGAATTTCGCTCCACACAAAACACAGGCAGTTCATCAGAAGACGTAAAATAGGCATATCCCGGCTCACTATCGGGACATTGAAATCCAGTATTGCATCAGCGTAAAAATTTTTGAAACTGCTAGACTTGAAGAATATCTCAATTATGTTAAGATCTTCTTTTTCTTCTTATCTTGCGTCACCGACTAACGAAGTCTGATAACGTATTTTTCTCTAATCCTTAGCAAGACGGAAAAGTTCAGCGGCGTTTCATATGCTTGTCTACTCGCGGATGTTCCTTAGCCAGGATTTCTTTCTGTGGCCAACACTTTTATTGCCAGCAACTTATCTCTTAAAGATGAGTTATGGGAGCTCGTATTTTTCGTGCTTAATCAGATGCCCCAGATACGCGACTTTTCACATCTTAACGGTTTGCATATTTGACACCTTGTCCATTCAGCTAATGACCAACGTTCGTCGAAATATCCACATCTCAAATGTATTAATTCGCTTCCTAAGGTCTCATGTCATAGTCCACGCTTCACATCCATATAAAAGAATCGGCCAGACCTAGCATTGGAGCAGTCGAGTAAACAAAGACTTAAATTCGTCGTGGTCAGTGTAAGTAATTAAAGTAAGTAAGTAGCAGCCCAGGTTTTAGAACACAAACCCACCATGCTGCTCCATTGCGGATTGGCAAGCATAGTACACAAGTGTACTCTCTATTCCTTCACTCTCATAATCCGACGTGACGGCACAATCCGATACGACCGGAGAGAGATCAGGCGCAGGACCGACGGCTTAACGTGCTCTACGAGGCACGGGGTTGGATCACACCGCCAACTTCCCAACTTCGGGCAAAGATTGAGAAAATCTTAATAGAAAACTCAATATTGATTTCAAATTGGCCCGACCCGGGACTCAAACCCAGGACCTCATATCTGTAGTCGAACATGCTAACCACTAGACCAATGAGGCAGTTGGACTGTGATCATACTTGATGGTAAGTGATGATAAAGATAAAAGGTAAGTAAGTAGCAGCCCATTAATGTCCCACTGCTGGGCAGAAGCCTCCATATTCATATGAGAGAGGGTTTTTAGAGCATAGATCCATCACGCTGCTTAACTGCGGATTGGTAGAAATAGTACACAAGTGCACTCTCTATTCCTTCACTCTCATAGTCCGGTGTGACGGGAATCCGACACGACCGGAGAGAGATCAGGCGCAGGACCGACGACTTATCGTGCTTTCCGAGGCACAAGGGTGGATCACACCGCCAACTTCACAACTTCGGGCAAATATTGAGAAAATCTTAACAGAAAATTCAATGTCAATTTCGAATTGGCCCGACCCGGGACTCGAACCCAGGACCTCATATCTGTAGTCGAACATGCCAACCACTAGACCAATGAGGCAGAGGTCAGAGTACTTTCTTCAATTTCATAAAAGTACTTCGGGCAATCTCAATACGTATCCTAACTTCCTGGTCACGGGTCCAGAATTCATTACGGCACGTTAAGATAAAGACCGTTTATTTGGACAAAATGGTGTCATGTACTGCAAAAGCAAGGTGACATAATCCTAATATTATAAGAACTATATACATGGCTGTTATTGAACTATTATTTTTTTTTCGCTGGGAAATGCTTTTACGCACCCCGAATTAATAAGTGAGACTGATGAGACAGAATACCCACTAAAACCCAGCGGTCCCACATCATCCTAATGTGGGACACCAGCGGCTCGCTTGCGCAATCCAATATGGTGTCCCGGATGACGCCGAATCAAGACTCAATCGAAAACAAAACCCGAATCAAGGCTGTGGGATGAGGCGCGCAAATCCACGCCGTTTGCCGCCCAACCTTCGGCGACGTATAGCAGGGGCATCAGGAGCAACCTCCCGCTCCCTTTCATGCGCCTCCTTTAGTGCGATAACATTTTCGCAAAAGGAGGCGACGGCTCTCCACCCTGCTTCACTCTGCAATTTTGGACGCTAATAGTATCTGGGCCGATTTCTGTGAAACTTTGTGTATAAATCTTGAATGTGGTACTCCGTGGTTGTTTACTTGGTATAACAAATTACATCGTCGCTTCAACCGATGGACGTCCACTGCTGGACATAGGTCTCAAGTAATGACGTCCACAAGGCCCGATCTTGCGCCGCCTGGCTCCAGCGGCTACCGGCGACCCTCTTTATGTCGTCGGTCCACCTTGTGGGGGGTCTCCCTACACTGCGCCGTCCGGTGCGGGGTCGCCACTCCAGCACCTTTGGCCCCCAACGTCCATCGGTCCTTCGGACTATGTGCCCCGCCCACCGCCACTTCAGGTTCACGATTCGCAGGACTATGTCGGTGACTCTGGTTCTACTACGGATCTCTTAATTTCTGATTCGATCACGTAGAGAAACTCCGAGCATAGCCCTCACAAATTACATAAGTATTAAGAAAAATAAATTGATATTGTCATCCTCCCGTCACTTCAACATTGTTTTACAATGAAAGATCAATGAAAAACAATCCGATTTCATATGAAATTGGTTAATATATATGGAAAAGGTCATGCTTAGATTTGTAAAAAAGTTTTTCACATTAAAGCGCTGCATGAGAGATGCCTAAACCTGACAAAAGGGATTTCGAAGAGAGATATACGGCGTGTTTCGTAGATTTTGGGCTTAAAATTGGTAAGAAATATTATTTTTTTACTGTAGTCTTGTATATTTCATCTAGATTAAAACGTTCCTTATCAGCATTTCATTCAAATCAAATCAAAATATTCTTTATTCAAGTAGGCTCAAAAAGCGCTTTTGAATCGTCAGTAGTCTGTCCGTTCGTACAAATCTACCACCGGTTCGGAAAGTTGAATCCGCTGAGAAGAAACCGACAAGAAACTCAACGGATACTCTTTTAAAGATAGTTTTGTATGCTACACTGTGTAATATATTGCTTCTATGAGCAACTGGAATCAAATCCAAACATTTCTATCGCTTAAATAATCCTCAACATTATAATATGCCTTTTGTAAAAGGATGCTTTTGACATGTTTCTTAAAAGTATGCGGATGCAAATCCAAAACTGATTGAGGTATCTTATTAAAAATGGGTGTGCTCAACCCGACAAGTGATTTCTGAACTTTCTTCACTCTAAAATATGGAATTTCAAGTTTGTTTTTAGTTCTTGTATTAAAATTGTGTATTTCACTTTTCTTACTGAATAAATGTATATTATCACGGATATATAAGATATTATTTAATATATATTGCGACGGTATTGTGAGAATTGATGTTTCTTTAAATTTATCTCTCAGAGACACACGAGATCCTAATTGATATATGGCTCGTATTGCTCGTTTTTGTAAAATAAATATAGTTTCAATGTCCGCCCCCTTACCCCATAACAGTATGCCGTAAGACATAATGCTATGAAAATAAGCGAAATACACCATTTTAGCAGTTCAAATGGATATCTTAGATTTTAAGCACTGCCTCCAGCAGGTCTTATATTTAAGTGGACACAGAATCATTATGAGTTTTCTTCAAAGAATAATTTTAAGTAATTGAGATACTTTGAAAGTACTTGTCTCAACTTTTTCCAATTTCAGTGACAGGTCTGATACTTGGCAGTATGCTGGGTGGGTTCTTCTTGCGCGGATACAGAAGATGGCCAATGTACATCGGCGGTGGTTTGGGCTTAGGTATGGCCTACAGCAACTGTGAAAATAGTCTCAACAATTTCCTGCTATCCATGGATCCCAAGATCTGCCTTATAAAGTAAGTTTTTATCTGTCTTATAAAGGTTGGAATGATTTTGTGTGTCTTCAGAAGGATTTGGGAATGGTTTATTTTGACAATGCGATATCTCCTCGGAGTCATGAACTATGATAATGACACTACCGGGTAAAGCTAGCGAATCTTATATTTATAAAAGTTCTAAATAAGATACAGCATATAAGTTCTTCATTCCTAGAAGAGTTTGGATGGGGTTCCAACATGCTTTTATACGTTCGCATGAATTTCACGTAACAAGGTAAGGTTCAAGTAGCAGTCCAGTAATATCCCACTGCTGGACATACTCCTCTTCACTCATGAGAGAGCATAGGCATGGTACAAAGTAAAATCTCTATTCCCTCATAGTCCAAAGGGACGGCAATCCGACACAACTAGAAAGAGTTCAGATCGGATGAATCATCCGAGACACTAGGGATAAATGCGAAAATTGAACCCATAGTGGCTAACTCATTGACGAAAAGGGTTTCTCTGGGTTTCAGTAGGTATTGCGAGTCCTCCTTTCTCTCCGTGCTCCACACTCTTGACCTTTGGGTTTGTGCCTAAATGCGTTTTGTAGCGAAAAAAAGATCGTGCTTTAATAGGTAATACAATTTAAAATTGCTTGCCTCATTGATCTAGTGGTTAGTACGTTCGTCTACAGACATGAGGTCCTGGGTTCGAGTCCCGGGTTCAAATATCAACATTGAGTTTTCTATTAAGATTTTTTCAATATTTGCCCGAAGTTGGGAAGTTGGCGGTGTGATTCACTCCCGTGCCTCGGAGAGCACGTTAAGCCGTCGGTACTGCGCCTGATTTCTCTTCGGTCGTGATTTCCGACACATTGGACTATGAGAGTGAAGGAATAAAGAGTGCACTTGTGTACTATGACTGCCAATCCACAATGGAGCAGCGTGGTCTACCTATGCTCTAAAAAGGAGGAGGCCTGTGTCCATCAGTTGGACGTTAATGGGCTGCTACTTCCTTTACTTATAATTTAAAAAAGCAAAATTACGTTTACGTCAAAATGTCTTAAATGGAAGTTGAATGTACGTAACGTAAAGGCCATTGGTATATATAATATTAAATTTATTTCTTTGTCTATTTAAAAAGGTAGACCTTTTTAAATAGACAAAGAAATAAATTTTCTTCTTGTACGATACGGTTGAAATGTTCAAATTGTTTATAACTCGTAATAATCAATTAGTGAACCCCTACAGTCAGAAAGTATCCGTAAAAGGGATCCTTATTACAAATCCCTGAATGTGCCACTTAACAATTCAATTTTGAAAT
Source organism: Elymnias hypermnestra (assembly GCA_015832385.1). Lineage (NCBI taxonomy): Eukaryota > Metazoa > Arthropoda > Insecta > Lepidoptera > Nymphalidae > Elymnias > Elymnias hypermnestra. Next base: position 1,727,098 of record JACTOM010000907.1, read on the forward strand.
TTTGCAACAGTTTCCTTGTTATTCAATGTTATTACAAGCGACCCTTTATCGCTTTGTCGGGCTACCCTCAAAGGAAACATTGATTGTTTGTTCCACGGACATTTCTTTTACACTGTCCACACTTGCAGCGACACAAATTAGCGACAGTCTGGCGTCTATTGATCCCTTAAAACCAGACAATGGCGAAGAAACTAATTAGCATCATAAAAAGGTTGTTTTTGACTATTGAAAAATGGTAGCCCACATTGTAGGAGCTGTAAATTATATGGAGAACGGGGACCGTAACATTGCAGAAGATAATGCGAAAAAAGACATTGTGTTATGCAAATAGGATGCAATAAATATTGATGATTGCGGCATAAGGGATGCTATTCTATTAAGATTTGTACTTACTGATATAATTGTTAGAAACAATTGAGAATTGCAAAAGGAGAATCTTTATTAAGAAATTATACACTGAAATTCATTAAGCTTCAAATAATTGATGGTAACCACGAATTCAAAACTTTTCAAATATAAAATCTTGATTTCCTAAGACAGTGCTTCAAAGATAAATCATTTATTACTGTACTGTGTATCTTTTCTATTGATATATTTTCTAAGGATAATAGTTTATTGGCTGTAAGATTTTTCTGATGACCTAGATTGTTAAATGATGATATAGTTTTCAATTTTACATAAACGTCAAAATATTTTAAACACCAGTTGACCTTTACTTTATGTTTACCTAATATATTTTACTTTATCTATTTAAACAAATTATATTTCAGTGGACTACTTGGATTTAAAAAATGTTGATTAAATCAATTGCAAATTTCGTATCCAAGACTGTCCTATTTTTATATTGGTCCTCTAATCTTTTCTATTTCATAACTTGATAAAGTGGACAAATATTTAGATAAGTATTTTATATGTCAATACATACAATGCATTCAATTTAGTTAATTTAAGACACACAAATGGACTTACTTTAATTCCTACTATTATCTCACAATCGTTAATAAACTATTTTTCGCGGGTAGGCGGTTAAAAAGTAAACACGCGTTTCTTTTGTGCTCCTTAACTTTTAATTTGATAGAAGTAGAAAATTTTACTTTAATGCACTGATTATTGTACACCTGCCACCAAAACTCCTATATACATGTTTTGAAGGGTTTGCACTGCAATCTGTTAAATATCCACTAGTCGACATCCTCATTCTCAATGGAGTCCTTGGAACGCACTGTAAATGAACTAAGAGAAACCTTCAATTCAAGAATGGCAACTTTTCAACGTGACCTGCAGAACAGTATACCTGCCACCAGTCCATCTTCAAATATTGCGGCTCAGTTTAGCACTTTTAGAAGTTTCATATTATCAGCTGTAGAAAATCTCCAACTGCAACTTCAATTCTTAACCAAGGCCCATGATGATATGGAGATGAGGAGCAGAAGAAAAATACTTCTTGTTCATGGAGTCCCGGAGAATAAAAATGAACAGGTTGCAGGTAATGTCACTAAACTTTTGACGGAACATCTCAAACTGCCTGATGTTAATCTCGGAAGTGTCAGCCGATGCCATCGAATAGGTAGTATTCGTTCTGATAAACCAAGAGCAATTCTTGTGAAATTCCATGATCTTGCCCTTAGAAATAAACTTTGGTTCAGTAAGGTTGGCCTCAAAAATACCGGTATTACTCTCTCTGAGTTCCTGACAAAAGACAGGCACGATGTTTTTATAGCTGCTCGTCAGCGTCTTGGCATCACAAGGTGCTGGACCAAGGATGGACGCATTGTGGTCGTGGGGCCTGAAAACACTCGTCACCACATTTGCAGTCTAGCTGAGCTCAACAATCTTTTTCCGACTAGTGAAGTTCAATCAGCACCACCGAGCAAGTCGCCAGTTCCTTCAGTGAGCAGTGTTAGATCGGGCCCATTGGTAGCCAAAATTGCCAGATCCAAAAGACCCGTTAAAAAATAGGTACACTTTATACTTGAGTTGTCTCGAATGTGCCAGTGCATGTGCAACTTAAAAATTTATCTATTAATTGACAGACCTATTACATTTTTGTTAGTTTTTCTATTCTTTACATTGATTGGAAATGAATAAGGTTTGTTATTATTTTGTAACAAATGTCAAACACTGACAAACTGAGTTGTTAGATGTGTGCCATAGATAAAACGATGTATTTAATACCGGTTCATGACAAGTGCAAGGCATAGATACCTGTGTTATTTTATTTTTCTTTTTCTCTTGTCCACAGTTTATTGATCTGACATATAGTCTTTGTTTACTCTATGGCATGCATCATAGACTTAAACTGATTTTGATTTTAATTTTCTTTCACATATTCTTTATTAATTATTTCACATTGCATATTAGTGTCTAATGTTCTAACATTTAAAGACAATGTCATGTTATTATTATTGCTTTTACCATTCTTGAACCTAATACTGAAAGGTTTGCTAATTACTGTAATTTGTAGTATAGTGTTAACTTACCCTGTAATTAAACAATCTCTTACTTGTATCTGGCAGGTGGAAGTATAAAAACAGTACACGTGGTATTTTATTTATTTATATTAGTATATTATATTGTATTATATTATATTATATTATATTATATTGTACTTATTAACATGGACTTAAGTATTAGTGATACAGACGATGACATTGCATTTGTTTCCCTTTCCTCTTCCTCTGCAGATAGCTTCCACAGCCTCAATTTACCCCTCGATACGCAGTTAGAGTCCACATTCTCACCTTTTCCTAAAAATTTCAACGTTGTTCACATAAATGCACAAAGCATTCCATCACATTATACCGATCTCCTTGCTTCTTTCGACAATAAAAACATTCACGCTATCCTCGTATCCGAAACATTCCTAAAACCATGCTTACCCTCCACTTCCTTCTGCCTCCCCAACTTCCATCTCATACGAAATGACCGAGTGGGAAAGGGTGGGGGTGGTGTGGCAATATACCTCCGTAGTCATATTCCCTTTACAATATTAAATAAGTCTCCTTCTCTCTACTCCGAATCTTCTGAGCATATTTTTATTGAAGTTTTATTCGGTCAACAAAAGGTACTTCTTGGTGTGTTTTATAGTCCATCGTTACATGTTAATTACTTTGAAACTTTTGAACGCCTACTTGAGAATTACACTTCTTCTGTTGACCACACAATAGTAATGGGCGATTTCAATACGTGTCTAATTAAGAATGATTTACGCGCCAAACGTTTTATAAACATTATTGACAGCTGCAATCTCAACTTACTTAATACTAATGCTACTCATTTTTTTCCGAATTGTACACCATCCCAACTTGACCTCATCATCACATCCTCTAAAGACCACGTCTGTGCCCATGGCCAATTACCAGCTGAAGCTTTTTCATACCACGATCTTATATTCCTTTCGTACAAAATTCGCCCTCCTAAAGCAAAGCCAACAATTGTTATGAGGCGCTGTTTCAGAAAATTTGACAATGACCTTTTCATGCAGGATCTTCACGAGATAAGTTGGGATACCATATTAAACGCTCCATCCGTGTCAGATAAGCTAGAAATTTTTAACTCGTTATTAACCGAAATTTTTGACAAGCATGCCCCACTTCGTCCTATTAAATTAAAACATATACCGGCTCCATGGCTATCGGGTGACATTAAGATGTTAATGGCGAGACGCAATGCCGCAAAACTCAAATTCAAATTAAGACCTACTGATGAAAATCGCAATAAGTATAAAAGGTTACGGAATCATTGCAGTAAAGTCTGCCGGGATGCTCAGAGATCTCACTTTCTTTCGAATATTGAGAATAGTAACCCTAGGAAAACATGGAAATTTTTCATGAGCTTAGGAATAGGACGTCAACGCAATAATATTCCTCATAAGATTGATGTTAATGCCCTCAACAAGCATTTTGTTTCAGTCACTCCTATCGATTACGAAATTAAATGTAATACATTAAATTATCTTAGTTCCCTTTCACCATCTATTCTGCCTCCCTTTAAACTTGTTCCGACCACTATCCTAGAAGTAAAAAACCACATCTTGTCAACGAAGTCTAACGCTATGGGTTGCGATGGTATTAATCGTAAAATGATACTTCATCTCTTAGATATCGCAGCCCCTATACTATGTCATATAATTAATTGCTCTTTTTCCTCAAACGAATTCCCTAAATTATGGAAGAATGCTTATGTGTTACCGATTCCAAAAGTTAGTACTTCCACCTGTTTCTCTCACTTTAGACCTATATCCATTCTCCCATTCCTCTCTAAAGTGATTGAACGCGTGGTGTATAAGCAACTACAAGCTTTCTTGACAAACAATAACATTCTTAGCCCATATCAGTCAGGTTTTCGTACTGCACATAGCACCGTCACTACGCTGATTAAGGTATGTGATGATATTAGGTGTAATATGGATAAGAAACTGATCAGTGTTTTGGCTTTATTAGACTTTAGCAACGCTTTTAATACAGTTGACTTCGATTTGCTTCTAGCTGTTCTAAAGTCAATTAATGTATCTCCAGATGCTATCGTTTGGTTCGATAGCTATCTACGAGGCCGCCAGCAGTGTGTTAAAAATGGCACTAACCTCTCTTCTTCCTTAATTGTAGCCGCTGGGGTTCCCCAAGGTGGTATACTATCTCCTCTTCTTTTTGCTATATATATTAACTCTGTTACTCATCTCCTTACTTCGTCCTTCCATCTCTATGCTGACGACCTCCAATTATATACCGCTGCCCCCGCTCTCAACATCAACCAGGCCATTGATAGTCTCAATTCTGATCTTGCTATTATTAACCAGTGGAGTTTATACTACGGTCTGAATATCAATCCAGCAAAGTCGCAAGTTATAGTTGTAGGAGGAACAAAGCAGCTAGCTAAACTTGAATATAATACTTTTCCCCCTATTCGATTAGGTAATTCTGAATTAGCTATTACTTCATGTGTTAAAAACCTAGGGCTATATATTGATAGCAACCTATCGTGGAATAGTCACGTGGCACAGGTCAGTCGTAAAATTTATGCCTCTATCGGATTTTTACGACGCTGGAAACATTTCCTCCCTATTACGGCAAAAATTACGTTGGCTCACAGTCTCCTTCTGCCTTTAATTGATTATGCGGACTCATGTTATCCTGACCTATCGGAACAGCAACTAGATAAGCTTGAACGCCTGCAAAATTTATGCATCAGATTTATTTATGGCTTACGTAAATTTGACCATGTGTCAGAATTTCGCGCGCGACTTATGTGGCTTCCTATTAGGGAACGGCGGAACCTGCATTGTCTGACACTTCTTTATTCCATTCTCTGTAATCCTCTCGCTCCTTCGTATCTAAGAGAACGTTTCAGTTATGGTAGCTCTAACAGCGATCTTCACATAAATCTGCGTTGCTCTAGTGACAATCGCTTAACTATTCCTTTCTGTAACTCTAATTTTTACTCAAACTCTTTTACCGTAAAGTCCATTATTATGTGGAACAACCTGCCTCGAGATATCCGTCACTCCGAATCACTTCCCATTTTTAAACGTCGTCTATTTAATCACTTCTTAAATCAATAATATATATATATGCTAGTTTATGTATGTATACTATTTATATATTTATACTATTTGTATATGTATTATATGTAAATTTAATATATTTATTTATAATTATTTAAGTATTATTATTTGACTGATTTTGGTTATTTAATTTGATTGTGTAATTAAGATAATTTATTTTATATGATATCAATTTCGCGCAATTCCCCGCGTTCCATTTAATAAATTCCCTTCGCCAAGGGTTGCCTGTAAGAGATTGCTTACAGCAATAAGGCCGCCTTTGCACACTTTCGTGCTAAATTGTTAATCTGTATAATGTATTTTTCAAACTTGTATTATTTAAGGATGTGTGCAATAAAGATACATAAATAAATAAAATAAACTACTATGTTATTGTTACTGTAAAGCTGTAATACACTTTATTGAAATTGTTTGCATTTGATAAAAAGTTGATGTAAATAATTTAAGAAGATCCTACTACATGAAGTTTGGCCAAAAATACTTCGTTTATTGCATTTGTTTTTCGATATATTTTGCTATCTATTGCAAGAACGCGTAAATGCTTTCTTTCTATGAAATGGATTCAAGAAGTTCTTGCTACTCGTAGATTAAGAAATTGTCTTGAAAAGCTTCTTAGGTACATATACAAATTAAAATTAATAGAATGGTTTCATCTTTTATTTCAAACAAATAGAATATTGGTATAACTATGCCCTTATTATCTACGTCGAGTATATTATTGGTAAAATTCAGGATGTGTTTTCGACTACCTGGATCATTAATAACAGAGTAAACCAAATGGTAGACATCCTTAAGCAAATCAATTAAGGGACGTCGTCTGGTCAGCGGTGAAGACGTTATATGCCCTTTCTTTGCACCCAGCGGGACATTTCCCTTTTAATTCTTTGTCCCCAATATAAAGGTCAGTTGCTGTTGCATCCATATCTTTACACACTGTTATAGTTTTAACTTCTTTGTTTGTAACACCGCCTCTTTTTCTTTATTACGATAAAGCGTTTGTGTGTTTGCAAACGTTCCGCCTCTATTACTTAAACCACCCACAGTGCTTCTTCCTATTTCATTATCAACAGTTATCACTTTATTTTTGAACTCTATTCCATTGTTTTAAGTATTATAATCGTTTGTATTCGATCAACTTTTAATTTGGTCAGTCGGTGAATCGTTACTTGTTTTTTAGTTCCCAGACTTTTTATTCAATTCGGCGTTTTGTTTAGTGAGTCATACTGGTACATAAGCGGTGCTTTCAAATAACTTAAATACCTTTTTCATGTTGTGTAATATGTCAATTTTATAGGATTTCCTTAATTTATGGATCTTGTCAAACGACTACGTAATTTGCATAATATTGTTTTAATAAAACTTTAAAATAATGCTGGTAAAGTCAATCTGTGATCAATATAGCATCGATAACTTTAGTCAAAGGAAAGCTTTTCAAGTCTGATGAAGAAGTTTAGATTTGAGGATTACAACTTGTTTGTTTTCCAATGTTTATATGATGATCGTTTAGAAGTGCTACGTCTTAACAAATAATTCGACTCTCGGTAATATTTAATGTTAACATCCTTTATGTATTATACATCTTTTGTGAGTGTGTATGTAGTTTTTTGTTAACTGACACCTCTAGGAATTTTTAGTAATTATAGAATGAATAATTCTTTTATTTTTGTTTTAGAAAACAGCCCTGATGTTGTCCACGTGTAGTCCAAGCTTGTCAGTAATGTAACTCAACGTTTCTAAATAAATTTTGTCACAAAAATTGTAGAAATAAAATCTTGTAAACTTTACCTGTATATCATTTTTGATCTTGATCATATCCTTGATATTACACCAACTACTAACTAGCATATACTACTACATATTTAAAAAATAAGCTTTTATCAATCCTACGGAAGAGCTATTATTTTTTTTTAACATGAATTACGTCTAAACAGTTAATGGAACTAAAAAAAAATAAACAAAGAAAAAATGCGAAAAGACTACTGTATAAAATAATTTTGAATACGTTTAAGATTTAATCAGTTTTTTTATAGCTGACCTACTGGGTACGGTTTGACTGTTATATCACCTGTTGGTAAGTGATGATACAGTATAAAATGGAAGCAAACTAACCCGGCAATAGGTATTTTGCTTGGCGGTGCGTATTTGGTGGTAGCGTGATAACTAGCCAAGACCGAAGCCTTCCACCAGTTTATCTAATACTTTTCTAGATAAACAAATACAGACAGACGTATAACAAAAAATTGTGTACAATTTGAATACCTTCAAAAATTTTGATTCAAAGATGATGAATGTAAAATTTCGACAAGAGAATGATCAGGTATGTTTGCAGTGAAGCGCTGTTCTATTATTAATTATCTCCTGGCAGTTAACCGGTAATACCGTCTTAGATCCTCGTCAACTGCCTCATTGGTCTAGTGGTTAGCATATTCGACTACAGACATGAGGTCCTGGGTTCGAGTCCCGGGTCGGGCCAATTCAAAAATCAATATTGAGTTTTCTATTAAGATTTTCTCAATATTTGCCCGAAGTTGGGAAGTTGGCGGTGTGATCCACCCCCGTGCCTCGGAGAGCACGTTAAGCCGTCGGTCCTGCGCCTGATCTCTCTCCGGTCGTGTCGGATTCCCGTCACATCGGACTATGAGAGTGAAGGAATAGAGAGTGCACTTGTGTACTATGCCTGCCAATCCGCAGTGGAGCAGCGTGGTGGGTCTATGCTCTAAAAACCCTCGCTCCTCGGAGTGAGGAGGCCCGTGCCCAGCAGTGGGACGTTAATGGGCTGCTACTTACTTACCGTCTTAGATTGTATCACCACTTAACGTTCCACGTTAAATCTTATGAAATTATGTGCCTCTTTTTACTGTTGCTTTTTCGTTACATCAATTTTCAGGTCACAACGATTCTAAAGAAGTTTTCACTCCAATAAATAATAATTTTATTGTTTAACAACGTAACGATAAGCTTATGAAACAATGAAACATGTTTACTCATTGAAATACTTCTGAAAGGCAAGTTGTTTTTCAATGATTCCGTCTAGTGAATGTAGACAGAAATGTCATCATGCATAGTTAACGGGGTCATTGGCCACGTGACGCGATCATCAGTTGAGTCATGAGCTGTGAGTCATCGTCTCAGATTACAGCGTGCAGGTAAGCTATAAAATGCCCTGGAGCTTTTAAACCTATGTTGATGTTTCACTTCACAGTTTTATTAATGATCCCTAAAAAGATTTTAAAAACATTTGAAGTTAACTTGTCAAAAGTCTTTGAAGGCTTTACTTGTGTATTTTATTTCTTTATATACTGTAATGATGATGGAAAGACGACTGATATCCTGGGTTCTTCTCAGACTAGGGCGCGAAGGAATACTCTTTATAGTAGATTTGATGTCGTATTAATATTATTATCGGTCGTTGAAACTAAAGTGTGGTAAAACTTATATTTAACTATTCAAAAGTGATGTAAATTCCTGTTTTTTATATTTTGAATTTAAATATTACTTTTGTAAAAAGATATATTAAAAGAGCTATGAATTTTTAGTGGTTAAAGCGTAGATTTTACGTCAGAGAAGTCAGGAGTTCGAATCCTGGCAGAGTACCAATAAATTTCTCTTTATTAAAAGAAGCGTGCATGTTTTACTATTCATTTCAATCCATCATTGTGCTTTTGGGTGAACGAAAACATGTGAAGAAACCTGCATATCCTGGGAGTAATTTTGGAGTATGTGTAGCCTGCCAACTCGAAGTGGGCCAACATGGTGGTTCGATGCTCTAACAACCCTCTCTCCTATGACTGAGGAGTGATGTTCCCATGAATGGGATCTTAATAGCCTGCTACTGACCTTATTAAGCTTTAATAATTTTAAAGTGCATCGCTAAAATTAAAAGCAATAACTAAAAGGCGACTGGTATAAATTTCTCGTAGCCATTGCCAAGAAAACCAACATTTATTAGCCAGTGAAAAACGTCGAGACACTCACAATTTTCACTTCCGGCGGCTAATTTGCATGTCTGGAATATATCGTGGATATTTTTCATAAGGTGAAATAATTTTTATAGTCTCCGTAATCAGTTTATCTTCTACATCCACTAAGGATGTAGGAGATTCGAAACCATGATGGCCTAGGGATCTTTTTCGTTAACAAAAATGAATAACAGGCATCAATAACTTTCTCTTTACAAGAAGAAACTAACGAGTTTTGTTGTCTTTGCCAATTCAGCATTCCTTTAAAAGAAAACATGGTGAGAAACCCTTCATATCGCCGGAGCAATTGAGGCTTTGTAGCCTACCGTTTGCTATTGAGCAATGTATTGCATCCATGCTCTTAAAACTCTATGTCTGAACTCAATGCATTTAGACAAGCACAGAAATTGGTTGGTTACTTCCTTCTGTGAGAACATCAAGTCACAGAAGGAAGTATCAGAGAGAGAAAGAAAAAGGGATGTCGTAGCGTAGGCACTTCTGTACGATAGAAAATACCTAGGATTAGAAAATGTGCTTTTGCGTGTATTCTACGATCTTCCTTGTCAGTGATGAAATTATCCAGTCGATTTTTCTATATATCTTAACGCTTGGTTAGTTACTTCTGCGAGTACGTCATGTCACAGTAGAGAGAGAAAATTAAATTATCCAGTAGATTTTTTAAATATATCTATATGAACTGAACTCATTTAAACAAGCAGAGAAGTTAGTCGATCACTTCTGCAATACCGTCATGTTATAGAAGAAAGCATCAAAGAGAGAGATAGGGAAGAAGCAGCTTAGGCCTCTTCTGTACAATAGAGGAGACCTGGGATAAGAAAATGTGCTCGTGTTCTATTCCTTTGATCTTACTTATCAGTGATCAAATTATCTAGTAGATTATATTTTTACGCATTTAGACAAACAGAGAACTTGGTTGGTCACTTCTGCAATAACGTCGCATCAGAGAGCCAAAGTAAAGCCGCAGCAGAGACTTCTTCTGCCTGATGGAAGAAATTGGTAACGTGCTTTCGTGCGTCTTCTATCCCTTTTATTGATTATGACAGCTGATGTCTGGAGTCCATGAGTAGAATGTCCCCATTTAACCCAACTGCCCCAGATCAAGATGCGAAGCATATGCTTCGGTTGTAGTTGTTATTCAGGGTAGGTAAATCCAATTAGAGAAAGAGAAGATCCAAATAAAAAGAAGGGAAAAGCTTACACGGGTCGTCTAGTATTCTAAATAATAAACTTGTGTACGTAATAAAAGCAAACGATAAAGCTGATTACTGCAATTTGTAACACTACGCTTTCAGAAGCATAACATTAAAAATCTATCGTGAAACAATAATAGTTAGTCGTAGCAATTTATCTAATATCAAGCAATCTGCGATCAAATCATCTGATACACGCATTGCTTTGCCTCTTTGTTTGCTATTTGAACCAATGTTTGTCCAAATAGCCACTAACAGATAGCAGGTGCTATAAGGTGTGATGCTCGAGGAAGGTTTATATGTGTAATATATAAAAATAATAGAAAAGCAGAGACATACAAAGATTTGTAATGTGATTATGTAACATACATATTTTGTGTGCTTTAAAGTCACTGTTACCTCAGACCTTTTAAGCAATTCAATGGATTTTAATGCAGTAATTTAAGAGGAAGGTTTACATGTATAATACATACATATTATATTGCAAAAAGTAGAGAAATTCCAAGATTTGTAACGTAATGATTAAACAAACATTTGTCTGTGCTTAAAAGTCGCTCCTCCTGTTTGTTACCTTAAATATTTTAAAGTATTCAACGGATTTTAATGCAATTTTCAGCATTAAATAGAGTGTTTCACGAAGAAGGTTTCTATATATAATACATACATATTATAGAACAAAAATCCTGAAAATTCAAACATTTGTATTGTGATATCGTAACAAACACATTTCTGTGCAATTAAATGGCAAACGCTGGCTAAACCTTACGAGATAGATCAAATTAATGTATTACGAAAATGTATGTCTTAAAAAGATCGATTACAAATTCCCCAATGATATATATTTATCCATAAAGGATAAGCCACAGTAACCATTTTTATCATTTACATATTACAAAAAATATGTGTAATTTAATACATACAGATAATAGAACAGAAAAGCAAAGAAATACAAAGATTTGTACTGTGATGACGAATGAAACATATTTGATTGCCTAAAAGTCGCTTCCCCTGTCTATTATCTTAGATACTAATAAATAGATTTTAGTGATTGAAAAAGAAGGTTGTCATGTATAATATATACATATTCTAGTGCACAAAAGCAGATAAATTCTAAGATTTGTATTGTAAAGATTTAACAAAAATTTGTCTGTGTTTATAAGTCGCTTCCCCTGTTTGTTGTACCTTAAATATTTTTAAGTATTCAATAGATTTTAAAGCAGTTAATTTAAATGGAAGGTTTATATGTATAACACAAACATATTAAAGAACAAAAAAGCAGAGAAATTCCAAGATTTGTAATGTGATGATATAACAAACATTTTTGTGTGCTTAAAAGTCGCTTCCCCTGTCTGTTACTCAATGGATTTTAATGCTATTTTCAGCAATAGATACGAGTAATTCAAGATGAAGTTTTATATGTATAATACATACATATTATAGTACAAAAATCCAGAAACTTCAAACATTTTGAATGTGATATCGTAACAAACACATTTCTGTGCATTTAAATGGCAAACGCTGGCTAAATTACATACATTGTATATTTCATGTAGATTGCTAGTAACAGCATTACATTAAAATGGATATTTTGGAAGAAATCAGAGATTTAAACAGCGGCTGTGGCGAAGTTACATAAGCATCAAACAGATGTCGCCGTACTCTAACATCTACGTTTAGCTATACTTCGTTCGCGTTAAGATTGCAGTGAGTCAAGTCAAGGTCAAGTTCACAGTGACCAGTTGAAGTTAAGGCTTGGCGAACAATGATGACTCACTGCCTTCTTAACGCGAATTAAGTATAGTGTTTCATATGGATAGTTTTGCACCAAACATTGGTTCAAATGTTTGTGACCAATGATGAGCACTTTCCATGCAATTGTCGTAGGCGTGCCTGTTTAAAGCTAACGATGTAGTCAGTAGAACCAATAAAAGCCTCCACGCCATCCTCGTATTAAGTTAGAAAGTTGAGAAGCCATTAAGTGTGCACATTGGCTTTATTATCGCTATATTTACATCATCCTCGCAAGTGCAGTCCTTTTTTAACCGACTTCAAACAAAGGAGGAGGTTATCAATTCGACTGTATTTTCTTTTTTTTTTATTTGTTACCTCATATCTCCCGACTGGGTGGACCGATCTTGATGATTTTTTTTAAATGAAAGGTGGTGGACGTCATAGGGTCCCATTTTTTTCAATCCAGATCTGATGATGGCATCCATAAGAAAACCGGATAAGTGTTAAATTTGCATTAAGCATGTGCGTGACAAATGGACAAATAACTCAAGATCACGCCAACCGATTTCGATGTTTCTTTTTTTATTGGAAAGGATATACGTCAAGGGTTGTTTTGTGATAGTTTGGTTAGGTTCTGATGATGGAATCCATGACAAAATGACGGAACTCTTCAATTCTTAGTAGCAAATGAACGATACCCGGCAGAATCTTCTATTGGCTATCCAGATATTTAAGTTTCCTACTGTAACTTTGGTATGGTCAAGTGCTAGTCGTAGTTATATATGAAGATCAGTGGATCTCCTCAACGACTTACAGTAAAGGTGCGGTTTATGGCAGAAAATATAAGTGTCTGTAATCCAATAGCAATGAGCTTACGTTTGTTGCTTTATATACATTTACATATAGATCATACATACATACGTAGCATCACGCCTCATTCCCATAGGGGTAGGCAGAGACAACATCCTTCCACTTGCCATGATCCTTGCATATCTCCTTTGCTTCTTTCATTGCTATGATATTCAGGGATATGTCTCGTGGTATCACGTCCTTTCTTCTTTGTCTCATTCACCTAGAGTACATCTATGCGCCTATCATGCATTATCTGGCATACTTCATCAATCTTTTCATTCATTCCTCCTCTTACATTGAAAGTAGCAAAGCGGCTCTCTGTAGCCCGCTTTTCGCCCCCACTAAGAACGTGACGTGATGGATTGCGAATCTCATCGCCGCCATTTTTTGATTTTAATAATACCACCATTGCGTTTCCACGACTAGCAAGGGAACATAGGTCCATTCTGGCAGAACCCCGCATACCAGAATAAGGCTAGCTTATTCTGGGTTCGATCGGTCCCAGGGCCAGCGCTTGCGACTAGGCAAAATGCTCCTAGCCATGAGTCCCTCGGAAAGGATCACCTTGGACTGGCAGAAAATGGGTAAGAAAATGTATTAAATGGGAAGAACGGGTAATAGCTCGGGGAGCGGGGATCGCATACCCGTGTACCACACTATGACTATCGGAGAGATAGACAAAGATGTGTACCCCCTGACTTTACTTACTTTTTAAAGTCATTAAATCAAAGGCAACCTTTAAACCTTTGACCTGAACTTTCAATAAAAGGCGCTGTATTAACATCGAGTATTATCCACTACAAGTTAAATAAATAAGTAAAACAAGATATATAGAGAGTGTGAACTAATAGAAGGAGTTGAATAACAAATATTACAATGTAAAGGTAATATTAGTAGCTTTATATTATGATATTAAAGCGTTCTAAATGGCTTAAACAAAGCTCTGGCTGTCTGACAACTTAATGTAATGAAAATATCCGTCTTACATTTATAAACTGGAATATTACATCTAGAATATGAATTTTCAACGATTTTTTTATACAAATAAAGAGCTGTGATATATTAATTATCTAGATGGTCTAAAGTAATATAATAAAGAGGAAACATTTGTGTTTCTGTAAGTATGTAAGTAAGTATGTTTGTTACGTATTCATACAAAAACTATTAGACCGATTTGAAAATTTTTTTCATCATTTGAAAGCTACATTTTTACTGAGCAACAAAGGTTATATTACTTTCTCAAAAATAATAGCGATCTCTAATAAAAATGTATTAATGTAAACCAAGGTGTGAAAATTGGTCACAAAAGATCTGTCATCGCGTGCGCTGCGGAAACTATTGAAGATAAAACAAAATAATGTTCTACAATATTATAGAACGTATTAATATCTACGAAAAAGTCTACAATACCATTTGTCCAAGTACTGCAGTAATGGCACTATATCTACTTTTTTAGATTTTAAAAGGTAATAAAAATGCCGACGATAATCAAACCATATTATTCATACCTCTGTAATAATCCTCAGCCTTTTAAATGACCGTTTCAATAACTGGAAAATAATTTTCAAATAATTAAAATAGGATATGTCATTCCAAAGATATAACGAATTTAAAAATGTCAATCCAAAGAAAATTGTAGCGAACCTTATAACTGGGCCTGCGACTGGTGAGTTAGCTCATATTCCAAGGATACCAATGAAACCCATCGATTTACCTTCTATGTAAACGATGTTATGGATTTAAAAATGTATTAGTTAGATATATATTCGTTGTAAAGTAAAATCTTTATATTGATTAGATTATAAAGGTAAGTGTGGATCTAATAATCTGACCGGAAGAAATTCAAATCTGAAATATAACTTTTATGTTAACGAAAACATATTTATAGTCTAACTTAGTAGACTTTCCACTGTCACGAAATTGGTATCTACGCATGTGAAACCAAGGGGGACTGCTAGTATAATATAAATTTGTGTAAAAAAGAGTAAAACAAATATATAATATTCAAAGTGTTTGAGCTTAGGTCATTATTTAAACAAAAATATATGTATAATGTAAAGAAAGGTTATTTATTAATGAAATGCTTTACTAATTATAAAATATATTTTATTATTAGTCTATCCGAATTACGGCTAGCGCTGTTAGCGCTAAGTTAGAGTGAGAGAGGAGAGCCTCCCTACCGCTGTCGTAAACGTGAGAGAAAAGGAAGCCAAATACACTAGCGCCGTAGTGTGTCGTTACGTAACGAAGTGGTTTACCCTCACATAAGTTGTTATTTCAAAAGACTTTTATCAGTTTAGGTGTCTTCAATTATAAATTGCATCGTTACTTTCCGTCAGCTGTGATTGCAGTCAACCTAATTTGTCAGCATTTAAAAAATTGCTTGTCAAATCTGTTTACGTTTTATTAGAAAATATCTATGATTTCTTTTTAATCTTACATTAATAGCTACGCCATATGCGTCACTCTTAGGTCGATATCCTCTTTATCGCTTGTTCTGCGCTCTCGAACTCAAACCCGTCTCATAGTAGAAGTATGCTCCACCTGGCGGACAACTCTTCGCACACACGCCTCCACGACATTGGCAGCAGTATTATATAACGGCAAACACTGGGCATCTCTTGCCTCGTGAGCTCCTGCTATTACCATCACCAAACGCAGGTGATAGCGGCGAAGATGACGCGATGGCAGTAGCAATAGCCGAATTTGTTAATGATGGATGCAAAAGACCAGGCATTTACTGAAAGCCCGAAGAAAGACGTCTGGGCAGGCCCTGCCTCAATGCCCATTCTTCGCAGAATGCTGCAAAGAACCTTACGACGATCGTTTCAGGCGGAACGTTACAAAATAACGTTCATCCATTTACGAGTATAAGATGTTATCACGTCAAAATAAATTTTCTCTCTAAATTACACACCCAGTCCAAGGGACAGACGAGAGTATGTATTTTACCGGCAGTACTGGAATACCCAGTAAAGCTCAGTGGAGGCTTCATCATTCGTGAATGGAAAGACCAGAGGTTAAGGCATTCCCTGTGGATGAAGCAGGCTTACAAGTGCACTACGGGAGCAGGAATTGGATAAACGGTCTTCGGTCTTCTGTTTCCTACTCCTTTCTTCACTTGTATATATGTAACAAAATTACTTACAATTTATGCAAGTTATTTATTACCCTATGTTGTTATGTTAGTTCCAGTTATCAGGCTGACAGCGGTGCATCGTACCTATTAACCAGGTTTATAGTCTATACGCAGTTTATTGCACAATGCAATGGGACATAGCAATAGAGCAATGGAACAGCCCC
Source organism: Elymnias hypermnestra (assembly GCA_015832385.1). Lineage (NCBI taxonomy): Eukaryota > Metazoa > Arthropoda > Insecta > Lepidoptera > Nymphalidae > Elymnias > Elymnias hypermnestra. The sequence goes on from JACTOM010000907.1 coordinate 1,743,714, forward strand.
TCAAATTTAGAATCTAAATCAATGTTTGTTGCCAATGGACTTCTAATAGAACTATAATGGTGCAAACGCTTTGCAAGCAGAGGTAGGAAATTGCTCTGGACGGCTCATGGTTAATTACCACCCTACCAGAAAAGATGTACAGCCAAGAAAAGAGGTTTGTCTTCCAATACGACGCTGTATAAAAACCATAACTAGTAAATTGTTTCATGTAATCATCACTAACCATCACCTTCAAGCGCTAACTTGTCAGCAATAGATATCTATATTTTCAAGCGTACATCACCTATCTTTTTATTTGCTCTTCAGATTCTGGTAGATATTGTTATAAAGCGATAAGACCGCCTTCAGTTTAAGCACTTCTTTATTAAGTTTTACTCTATAAATACAATTATTTATACTCTTGTAAAGTCAGAAGTTTAGATGGAAGTTTAATAAAAGGAGAAGAATGGATATTGAAGAGATGGAAGGATAATTTTGAAAGTTTGTTTGAAAGAAATGAAGCAAAGGTAAATATGGCTTCAGCGGATAGCAATGAATGTAAGACAAGTGATAGCGAGATTAGTATGGATGACATCATGAAAGCGATAAAAGGTATGAAATCAGGTAAGGCTGCTGGGTATGACAGAGTGTCAGTCGAGATGCTGAAGGCTGGCCGCGGGATTGTGGTAGCTCAGCTGTACTGCCTTTTCAATATATGCTGGGAGAAAGGTCAAGTCCCAAGAGATTGGAGCAAGGCCGTAATTGTCCCTCTATATAAAGGAAAAGGGTCACAGCAGGAGTGCAAAAATTACCGCGGTATCAGCCTTCTTAGTGTCGTCGGCAAATTGTATGCAAAGATATTAATTGAAAGGGTGATTAATGAAACTGATGAGAAAATATGGGACGTGCAAGCGGGATTTAGAAGAGGAATGGGATGTACGGATCAGGTCTTTTCTTTACGGTGCATAACTGAAAAATGTTTGGCTAAACACCAAAAAGTTTATTGCGCGTTCGTAGATTTAGAAAAGGCCTATGATCGAGTGGTGAGGAATGAGCTGTGGTCAACGTTATCTACGTATGGGGTGAGCGGTTGTCTGATCCAAGCATTGAAGTCTCTCTATGAGGGTTCTAGTGCCTGTGTCAGAATAAACGGAGCGTACACGGAGTGGTTTCCTGTCGAAAGAGGTGTTCGACAGGGATGTGTTGCGTCACCATGGCTGTTCAACCTTTTCATGGATAAATGTTTGACAGATTTAAAAGAAAGTATGTATGGGTTAAGAATGAATGAATTACTCATCAAATGTTTACTCTACGCTGATGATCAAGTAATACTTGCGTCATCCGCTAACGAGCTTCAGGAGATGCTAAATATTATGAATGAAGCTTTGAAAGGGAAAGGAATGAAAGTGAATGTAAACAAAACGAAAGTTATGCTTTTTGAACGAGATGAATCTATGATGAATGGCAATATTTTGATAGATGGGGAACAAGTGGAAGAGGTGAAAGAATTTGTATACTTGGGATCTAAATTTACAAAAGATGGAACATGTGAAAGTGATATCGAAAGGAGAGTGAATGCAGGGAATATGGTAAATGGTGCTCTGCATGCTTTTATGAATAGCCAGATGGTGTCTCAAAGGGCTAGACTGGCAGTGCATGCTGGAGTGTTGGTGCCAACACTTATGTATGGTAGTGAAAGTTGGGTATGGCAGAAGAATCACAAAAGTAAAATAAATGCGGTAGAGATGAGAGCGTTGAGAAGCATGAGTGGATTAAAACTGAGTGACAGAGTAAGAAATAGTGTGATAAGAGAACGTTGTGGTATAAAAGAAGACGTAGTGACTAAAATTGAGAAAGGTATGCTTAGATGGTTTGGGCATGTAGAGAGAATGAATGAAAGGAGACTGACAAAAAGGATTTATGAGTCAAGAGTGAATGCGAAAGTTGGAAGGGGAAGACCGAGGCGAACGTTCCTGGACCAAATCCAGGACATTTTAAATAACGGCCAGGTCAAGAGTACTCTAAACCGACGAACTTGTATGAAAGGTTTAATGAGATTGAAAGAAGCGAAGGAGATATGCAAGGATCGTGGCAAGTGGAAGGATGTTGTCTCTGCCTACCCCTATGGGGATGAGGCGTGATGCTATGTATGTATGTATGTATTTATACTCTTTATTGCACATTTATAAAATACAGGCATTAATAAAGAACAATTTACATGTAATATAAAAACAAATGTACGAAAGGCAGTCTCGTTGCTATATAGCGATTTCTTCCAGATAACCCTTAGGTTTAATAAGCTGTAACTAAAATGTAAGATAAAAAAACACACATACAAATATTTACACACTGTTACACATATATGGGAATAAATATAAGTAAGAAAGATTTGTATTTTTGTATGTAACGAATAAACTCAAAAAGTACTGGACCGATTTTAATAATTCTTTTTTCATTAGAAAGCTACATTATCACTGAGTAACATAGGCTATATTAAGTACTAGATTGCTATAGAAAACTTTAGAAATTCCTATCAAAACCAACCGAAGGTGTAAAAAAAATTGCCATAAAATGTCTTTCATCGCATACGCTGCATGAGTATTAATGATAGGACAAAGAAATATTCGACAATATTATAGGATATATCAATATCCTCAAAATATTTTGCGAGACCATATGTCTAACTATTGTGGTTACGTCACTATAACTACCTTTAACATTTAACAAATTGATAGAAATGCTGATCAAAATCCGACCGTGTTATCCATACCATTTATACATTTTTATCCAAATAAATAATGTAATATTCAAGACTGTCTCAATACCTGATGATTACTTTTTGAATTATTGAAATCGGATATTCCATTCAAAAGATATCATGAGATTAAAATAAAAATACATGCCGGCGGCGGTCGCCACGCAGCGCATCGAGTAACTAACTCGACAAGAGGGGGCAGTGCGGGAGAAGGGGGTGCACCATTATGAACTTGGTTACCTTACGTAGTGGACGCAAGCGACATTGAATATTTCGAGTTTTTTTTAATACATTTTTATGCTTCACTTAAAAAGTTCATTTCAGAGCTATTTAGGTTTAGTATTAGGAATCACACTTTTTCATAATATTTGTCAAAGTTCTTTTCAGAACTATCTCTTTGAACTCGAATAATTTCTTTTAATTAGTATTATTACTTTATTCTTAATTTCTCTGACGTAAAATTAATATCCTTCATAACAATATGCCTAGAAGAAGAAGGTCGCAGCTGTCTAAGAATAGGTCCCTAATTTAGTGATTCATGATCGTTTTAATTATCATGCTTATAACTTAAAAATCTGTACCTATTTATGTCTACCCGTGCGAAGCCGGGACGGGCTGCTAGTGTTATATAATAATATACTAACATAAAAAGAAGGTATACATTGACCTATTTGAATATAAGTCATCTAACCTTTATCTACTGAACAGAGAAGAAATGCTCATAGAACTTGGTTTAATGAACCGGTACTTTTAGAATTAAACGTTCGGATGAACGTAATGTGATAGATAGATCGTTTGGTATGAGTTTTGTTGTCAACTAAGTCACATAAGCATCAAATTTGAAATTGAGTGAGTCACCTAGTGAATATATGCTTGACTATAACCTTACCTAATGGTTGTTGATAATATAATGCGACAAGGAAGCGCGGTGAACTAGTAACGAGTAATTTTACCTTCTATGATTTTTATACAACAATGTAACAGAACGCGAGTGTTTTGCTTGGGGTTACGTATTATTTGGTAGAATGGTAGCCATTACTGAAACCTTTTACCAGTCCAGACTCAGACAAGACTAGAAAATTAAAGATCTTTACTTTTCCATGCAACTTTTTCAAAGCCCTTGCTAACGAAACAAGTACTCGCACCATTGGTCAGCAAAACCGTTAAAATATCTGTTACACACGATGTTACCCGTGTATTTCAGGATACTTTTACTTAAAATATCAGCAATCTTCCACTGAACGTCCGTTTAAAAATCCGTGCAACCATTTCAAAGATTCAATCGTAATATACATCTTTAAATGTTGAATCTTTAGCTTTTATATGGTAATATATAGTTCTCTTTTTTTGTTATTCTTTTATGTGATACCGACGTGGTTCTTCTGTCGTTTAGTATGTTTACTTGGCACTTCCAGCAAAACTGTCTCTATGTACTACGTGTTAATTTAATTTTTCGGTGGCAGTGCACGTCAACAGGCGACAATGTTGCCCCCGAATGTGTGGTTTTGCACGTTAACTGCAACCACGACAGATTTTATTGCAATTGCTGTTTTAATCAAAGCCTTTATACTACCAAAAGGCATTATTGTCTAGTAAAAGGCAAGCTTTGGAACTTTTGGTTAGAGAGTTGTAAGTTTGAATTTGGATAGAGGAATTTGGACAGACTTAATATTTCTATATAAATCACGTGCCTTATTTATTTTCCCATTTCTTGGTGGATCTGGATTACGCCGACGACATATGTCTGTTAAGTCATTCGCACGCAAACATGCAGTCAAAGATGAATGACATAAGCTGGGAGGCAGCGAAACCAGGACTGAAAACCAACATAAAGCAGATCAAAGAGATGAGAACTGTGGCAAATAATACCTTCCCTATGCAGAGGCCAGTGATCGCGTTCAGTCTATTGCATATTTGGGCAGTGTTGTTCCGGAAACCCAAGGCATGGGAAAGGACGTCGCTTCTCGGATCGCCAAAACCCGAGCCGCCTTCGCACGACTAGGACCGGCGAGGCAATTACGGAATCTGACTCGAAGAATTAAACTGAAAATCTTTGAGTCCAATGTAAAATCCGTGTTGCTGAATGAGTTTGAAACGTGGAAGGTTACTAAGGACATATCGCGCCAAATACAAGTCTGCGTCAGTACTATCGCAGCTTTAGATAAACATACATACATACATAGCATTATGCCTCATTCTCATAGGGGTAAGCAGAGACAACATCTTTCCACTTGCCACGATCGTTGCATGTCTCCTTCACTTCTTTCATTCTCATTAAACCTTTCATATAAGTTCTTCGGGTTAGAGTACTCTTGACCTGGCCGTTATTTAAAATGTCTTGGATTTGGTCCAGAAACGTTCGCCTTTTTTTTTTTTTTTTTT
>JACTOM010000907.1:1748863-1763275 GCA_015832385.1 Elymnias hypermnestra
GGCGCGCCGCCCGACAACCTACGGAGCCTCGCTACGTGGGACGACGGCCTCCGCGGTCCGCCGTCCCAGAGGCTAGTGCTAAGGGGGAAGACGGCGGTCCTGGACCGCACGCCTTCTCGCCGGACGCCTACGACGGAGGGCGTGGGCGGCGGGATCCGCCTCCCGACGCCGCTCCGCGGCCTCTTTCAGCGACATCACCTCGTCGCTAAAGGAGGCCACCGCACTCCAACACTCCCTCCGCTCCACCATCGCTCTCACGACGGTGGGCAGAGACAGGTCGGTCGACCCTAATACGGCCACTAGGGCAGATCTCTGGCTATCCCAACTGGGGCACACCGCAAGCGTGTGCTCCGCCGTGTCCACGGCGGATCCACACTCGTGGCATTCCTCAGTGGGCTCCCTACGGGCCACCCGGCATAGATACCTCCCGAAGCACCCGTGCCCCGAGAGGATCTGCGCCAAGTGGAAAGTGATCACGCCGTGACCACGCGACACCCACTGACCAAGGAGCGGAGACACGGCCTCGATCGTCGACCGCCCTGCGCTCGGGTCACTCAACCGGTCCCGCCACTTGGTTTGTAGGACTGCCTGCGCCTGGCGCAGCCAGTCCCTTTCAGGAACGTTCGCCTTGGTCTTCCCCTTCCAACTTTCGCATTCACTCTTGACTCATAAATCCTTTTGTCAGTCTCCTTTTATTCATTCTCTCTACATGCCCAACCCATCTAAGCATACATTTCTCAATTTGAGTCACTACGTCTTCTTTTATACTACAACGTTCTCTTATGACACTATTTCTTACTCTGTCACTCAGTATTAATCCACTCCTGCTTCTCAACGCTCTCATCTCTACCTACTACTCTACCTACCTACTCTACCTACTACCTCTCTATTCATAAAGGCGTGCAGAGCACCATTTACCATATTCTCTGCATTTACTCTCCTTTCAATATCACTTTCACATGTTCCATCTTTTGTAAATTTAGATCCCAAGTACACAAATTCTCATACCTCTTCCACTTGTTCCCCATCTATCAAAATATTGCCATTCATCTGCTTTAGATAAATACCGACCTTAACCAGATTTCAATAATTCTTTAGTTGTTTTGTTTGATATAAACAGGAGAAGGGTCATAAAGTTGCGTAGGACATTAGACAGGATAAAATTTTAAGAAAACTTAGCCACCATTGTAACTTTTCCGATGTGACCACGTTAAAGCTTTTGACAATTTAAACATTGGTAATGTATTCTTAATGCGTATGACAGAATTGTCAGCGATAGATGAATACTTATATATACTCTATACACACATTACACACATGTATGTGTGTTTTGTTTTTTTTTTCGAATATGAATATTGTGCACTTCTTCTTTATATAAGCTATAAGTGTGGAAAATTGTATACCAATTTGCAATTTTATTGAAAAAGGATACAAACTATTGCTTCACGTATATGGATTATACGTATGTGGAGTATATGGATTGGTTAAGGACACAGTAGAATACAAAATATTCTACATTATCTTGTGCCCAAAACTCACATTCAAATCGGCTAAAAATACGCTGTGAAACTACAACATCTTAATAAATCTTCTGTTGATTTTAAAAGTCTGCTTAATTTTCAAAAAGCTCTCCTACAGAAAATAGATTTTGAATTACGTCACTATTCATCCAAAGCAACAAAATATAAAACTGATCGCAATATAAGTGATGTATCACTAAAAATAATAAACGTAGAATCTTTCTAAAAGCATTCTTTGATACTGCAGTTGCCATTAGCTTAGATTCCAAATAGAAAATTTATGTCGACGTCTTCGGATGCACGGACAAATGTTTTATATAGCTAAATATTTCCTCTTTTCTTGTCTCGGTCGTAAATAATATTCTTTTCAGGAGCAGCTTATTGCTTTCCTTGTAGGAAACAAATATCTACAAAAACATCATACGACTTCCCCAGTGTAAATAAAACACTGTTTGGGGAAAAGGATTCCTTCTCTTCTGTATTTAGGTCAAAGGTTATTTTCGTTTGTACTGTTATCTTTTCTTTTATTTTTGCGTATTGTATACAAATGTGTAGCTAGTGTAATGTCCAGTACGGTTTTTTAATCAGAAACATTATTGTGAGGACTGTTTCACTGGCCTAGTGGTTAGCATGTTCGACTACAGACGTGAGATCCTGGGTTCGAGTCCCAGGTCGGGCCATTTCAAAAATCAATATTGAGTTTTCTATTAAGATTTTCTCAAAGTTTTGCTTTTTTGCCCGAATTTGCCCGAAGTTGGGAAGTCGGCGGTGTGATCCACCCTCGTGCCTCGGAGAGCTCGTTAAGCCGTCGGTCCTGCGTCTGATCTCTCACCGGTCGTGTCGGATCCCGTCACATCGCTATGAGAGTGAAGGAATAGAGAGTGTACTTGCGTACTATGCCTGCCAATCCGCAGTGGAGCAGCGTGGTGGGTCTATGCTCTAACAACCCTCTCTCCTACGAGAGAGGATGCCTGTGCCCAGCAGTGGGACGTTAATGGGCTGCTACTTACTTTTTGTAAATATTACGGATACATTTTAATTTGGTCGTAACTTTCTTATTGACATTATTTGAAAATGTATTGGCCTTTGTAGAGGAAACTACAAAAAAAGCGAGTTGTCTAAAATATTAGCAAAATCTTTAAAATTGTTAGTACTATTTTTTTAATCTCGTTAGTATTTAAATGTTGTATTCTAATCTGGATAAAGGAAACCATAACCTATTTTGATTAGATTTTTATTGTCAGGTAACTGATATTAAAATACAGAGAAAATATCGAAGAATTTGTTCTTCTTTATAAATGATTTTATATGGTTTATTCGAATCATTATCATCATCATCATCAAGACGACCTTGATAAAACTTTCATTGGCTCTTTTCCAATAATGCAAGATATTCGAATTCGAATTGTCGGAAATACCCAACTGACCAACAAACTGGAGACTTTAGACAACAGACGGACTATTAGTTCCCTCTGTGTCTTCTATAGAGTCTATTATAGGGAGTGTTCAGAGGAACTGTTGATGTTAGTAACAATCCTACGACCGACCATCTAGTTGTAGAATTGAATTCCATCCACAAACTCTGGAGGAATGGCACTCGTCAACGACTCGGTTTGGACGATCTTTTTTACGCGTGCCTGCAAAATGTAGAACCAACTTCCAGCAGCAGTGTTCCTCCAAGACTTCCACATGCAAATGTTTACTTCTTCTTCACTTACCATCAGGTGACCCGCCAGCTCATTTGTATTTTATAATTATAAAAAAAAGAAATAATATGCGTCACTTTGAAATGCCAAAGTCCTTAAAATTTCCAGTTTTCAACATTTTTCATGTAAAATATATATTGTTTTTCAATCCATAACATGAATGTCGTGCTTCTGAAATATGTGCCTAACGATATCTGTTATCTAAGATACTAAGACACTTTCTCACGTATCTACGAGGTGTGTTCAAAAAGTATCGCGAATTTTGGGTTTTTTCAAAAATTATTTATTTATTCATGAATATCTATTTTGTCCCCTTCAAGGTAATCCCCATGAGATATTATACACTTGTGCCAACGGTTTTTCCAATCTTCGAAGCACTTCAAAAAATCATTTTTTTTTATCTTGTTCAGCTCCTCCTTCGATGCCGTCTTTATCTCGTCAAGAGAAGAGTAACGTCGTCCTTTCATGGGCCTCTTCAGTTTAGGGAACAAGAAAAAGTCACAGGGGGCCAGATCTGGGGAATACGGTGGCTGCGGCATCATTAGTGTGTTGTTTTTGGCCAAAAAGTCGCGCACAAGCAACGATGTGTGAGCAGGGGCGTTATCGTGGTGCAAAAGCCAATTTTTGTTCTTCCACAAATCCGGGCGTTTCTGGCGGATTGCTTCGCGCAAATTGCGCATAACTTGCAGGTAATATTCCTTATTGACCGTTCTTCCCTGTGGCAAGAACTCATGATGCACCACGCCCCTGCAATCAAAGAAAACTGTCAGCAAAACTTTCACATTCGATCGAACTTGGCGCGCTTTTTTCGGTCTTGGTTCGTGCGGCAGCTTCCATTGAGATGATTGAGCTTTGGTTTCCACGTCATAACCATAAACCCACGATTCGTCACCAGTTATGACCCTCTGGAGCAAATTTGGGTCGTCGCGGACAGAGTTTAACATCTCATTAGCAATGTTCATGCGATGCTGTTTTTGGTCACAATTGAGCAATTTTGGTACGAATTTCGCGGCGACCCGTCTCATGCCCAAATCATTGATAAAAATCGAATGGCACGAGCCAATCGATATGTTTAGGTCCTCAGCAACTTCTCTAACGGTGATTCGACGATTGGCCAATACCATTTTCTCCACTTCATTAATTTTTTCGTCTGTTGTTGAAGTGCTCGGGCGTCCGGCACGCTCTTCGTCGTTCACATCTTCTCGGCCTTCTGAGAACATTTTGTACCACCGATAAACGTTGCTTCGGTCCAAGGTAGCTTCTCCGTATGCCACAGTCAACATTCGGAATGCATCCGCGCACTTAATTTCGTTTTTCACACAAAATTTGATACAGGTTCTTTGATCCATTTTTTTGAATAGGTAAAAATCGAAGACGATCCAAAACACGTGCAAGCAAAGCAGCTGTCAACAATTAAATGAACATTCAAAATGGCCGAGCTTGTCGGCATAAGTGAGAGACATGAGTACCAACATAACGCCACAAAAAATTCGAAACTCGAATATACGTAACCCGCGAAAATTCAAAATTCGCGATACTTTTTGAACACACCTCGTATATCGTTAACTACAATGATGGCTTTACAAAAAAGTCACGGAATGTTTACGGATCTTATCACAGACTTAATGATGCGAACCTAAATTATAATCCATGTTTAATCCTTAACCCTTTGTGCCATCCAAAACGACCGATACTTTATATTCATTGTCCAATTTTTTTGTTTGTAAATCAAATCAAATTCAAAGAGAGATCGAGATCATCAGAATGTCATTGTTTAACCCCATTAATAAAAAAGGAGCCACACACAATGCATATTTTGAATTCATTATAACCTGTGAACTAGTGGCGTGCTCTCCCTTTGTTGTGGTCCTTAAAAATGTGTACGTGCTCCTTGCTTTCTATAAGTTCATATACCTCTAGGATTAAGTGTGTACGCATCGAATGTGACTCATCTTGGTTTTGTCAAATATTTGTTGCTTGAATGCCTTCAACTGGATGGGATATAATTCATCTTCATTATTCGAAAATTTAAATGCTCTTGACATCTTATCACAATTTTGTATTGACGTTTTTATGCCCGTGTGCCTAAATATTTCCTTTGACTCTAACCTATTCAGTTTAATTTAGTTTTGGTGTTTTATTTTTTAATAAATCAACCAGCCCCTCTTATTATATTACATAAATGACTATCACGAGCTGTTATGTGATTGTCTTCGTGTGTTATACCTTTATTAACTTGCCAGATTATAAATGTATCCTTCTTCAAATGGCAAGATATCATTACTACCCATACAGTGGCTGTCCGGCTTGGCGACATCTGCTGGTGTCCCTCATCGGAGAGCAGATCTCTCACTGCCAAGTATAGTAGGCGCCATGCTTGATAGATAGAATGGAATGTAGTTGTCTCTTTCTGCGAAGCCGTCATTTCTCTGAAGGAGGCAATGTAGCGAGCACGAGAAGCTGCAGCAGATACTGCTCCCATTAGAAGGAGGAGGCTGGGTGGCGTCTTTACGAACGCCTCTTGTCTCCTCCTAGAACATCCTCAGTCGCTTTATCCGGGAGTGTCAGAGTGAATGCGCAAGGGAGCCTCTGACAGTCCCAATTCAGGGTGAGGAGGGTGTTGCTGGGTTTTAGTGGATATTCTGGCCTTGCGAGTCCCACACTCCCTGCCTAATGGCAGGGGTGCGAAAATGCATTTCCCAGCGAAAAAAAGATGATAACCTACGCTTCTCTTTACTTTTCGTCATTCGTCGTGATAGTTACAGAAATACGTCACTACAAAATATATCAAAAAAACTATAAATATTTACGTATTATTCTGTGTGAAAAGCAGCTTTTACATTAATTTAAATTTTCTCTTATTTGAAAAATGTACTAGTAACTTTGGCACTTAATAGTTTTTTACCAAATTGTCCAAACTCATACAGTTTATACAAATAGTGTACTAACTATCCTTTTTTTTCAACATAAACTAAGAATGCATTGTATTTTTCATCTCTATTGAGATGACAAATATTAAACAGCCATTTCGCGAAATGTATTAATCTAACATTACATACGCGTATTGTGATACAGTTCCGTCACGTATAATTAATATTACAGTGGCCCAAGGAATTGCCCTAAGGTACACCTTTGGGGTTCCATTGTTACAATTTAGATGCGACCCTATTCTGAACCCTTATCTCACTGTATTATTTATTCATGGTCATTATTTGACCATTTTAGATCTAATGATGTGTTATCATTGTTCTTTAGAACTAAAGATCGTTAAGTGTTTGGAGAGGTGTGAAATAAGATACTTAATGGTCGTAACGGATGCCCTTTTGTCTGTGGCATTTGATATTTCAAAACTGGGTCGTGAAATGATTCTTTTTATTACATTAAAGTTAAATGTCGCTATTTTATACAAACAGTTATCCAATGATCTTATTAATAGGTTATAAATGCCTTTCAAACAGCTTTAAAATATTTTATATATAGGAATTATAAATGTTTGTTGACATTATTTTTTAATATTTCGATTGCATTTATAAATAGTATTTAAGGATGCTTTCTTCTATTAAATTGGAAAGACATTTGACTAAAATATTCCTTGCTAATTTCATTTAAAATATTGTAATTGTTGTGACAACTACCAGTAACTTCTTTGAAACTTTAACATCAGCTTTGCTGTTTTTTATTGTCCAAATTGAAAATAATATCATAAAAAAACCTGTTCAGCATTTGGCTAGTTACCAAATTGTCACTGTCAAAACTGGAAATACAATAATTGAAAACAACTAAACTTAAAAACTTTATATCCGATGAAAGAACATTTAACTTCTCAAAGCAATAAAAATATAATACAAGATATGTTCTACTTTTATTACATCAGATATTGAAGCAATGTCGAAATTAATAACGAGAATTCTCATCGAAACTTTTGATATTAAAGCATTAAATGGGATATTCGTATTGGCTATTATAAATGTCACTGCTTCTGTTATAAAAACAAGATCATTAAAATGTACTCGTATATGTTTCCTATTGTTGCCTTTTAATTTTTAATATTTGTCAGGCTTCCTTTGAAGGGTCGCAGTTAAGTGATAGTTTAATAACTAACCGGTTTATGCAATAATCAACAATGTTGCAATGTTTATTAAACAAGGTAATACGTGCTTTCAATACTTTAGTCCCCATTATCTATAACCAGTTCTTTAGTCGCGTCGAAAACTTCAGTTTTATATTTCTTGAGTTCTTAAAGTACATTGTACTTTAGTTTTATGGGTTTCCCCTATAACGGTGTAGAAAAGTTAATTTCATTTTCTTTCTTTAACTGTATTATGTTATTTCATGTCCACTTCGAAATGGGAAGTGCGTTTAATGTTTGTTTTGTATTTGTTTTCAGGATTCTCTTTTACTACATATTCACTTACATAGTCTCTAATATCCTTCATCTCTTTTATGTCATTTATGTACAAAATATATTGCTATGAAGCTTTTTATTGATGACCCTCTGTTGTCCATTGATTATCACCACTACAAAAATCTATCTTTGCTTTAATACAAATCTTTGCCTGTTTAATGGCGTTAAGTCAAGCTCAATTCAATTGTAATATGATATGGTATAGCAATCTTACATATTCTGTTCTATAAGCTTTTTATTAACTTAATTATTTTACATTCACCAGTAATTTCCTTTTCATATATATAACGGAAACTTAAGTATATGACACTATTACCATGTTAAATGTTATTAATATAATTGGTTTCAATGTTAATTTGTTTCACATCAAACAAAAGAAGATAAGAACTTATCCCAATTTTGATATTTGGTCTAAATAAAACCTTGTCTTTCATAGCATAAGGATTAGACTTCAGAGTCCGGTTCCTCTATTATGCATTGGATAAATATATCTAAGAATCGTTCTATAGGTATATAAATTTCCACACAAAGTCTTCCGTAACCGAAAAGCATGTTAATGAATAAAACAAAATTAGGCAGGAATGGCAAAAAGAATTTACAGGATACAACTAAATATTTTTAGCAAGAATCAAGGTAATCTGATTACTAAGCCATCACGGCTCAATCAATGCTTACCCCTCTAAATCTAAACATCCAACTAATGCTTACCCCTTCGCCCTTTTAAGTTCACACAATAACTCTTTCTTGACCCACATCCAAATGCCCCTGCGAATCAAAGAATGGTCTGTAATGAAGTGGGGCTATTATTTCTAGATCATAAACTACACAATTTATGTGCTTAAGGTAGTCCTATTAAATGCGACATGGTTTCTGGTATAAAGCGTCACCTTTTCTTCTCGACAATGTTGCTGAGTTATATGGACAAATTTTATTAAATTATCACTTTTAAACAGCGGCTTGGGAATGGAGTTGAAACAGCGCTTGATTTTTTTATAGTTACGTCTTTTATAACGAATGAATGTATGACAGAAACAACGTGCTTGTCCTCTCAGAGCTAAGGCCGTTCGGCGACTTGCACTAAATAAACTAAAAATGGCATCAAAGGCTGAATTAGCTTGTGTTTACTCCGCTCTCATCCTTGTTGATGACGATGTCGCAGTCACCGGCGAGAAAATCTCAACAATCTTGAAAGCTGCCAACGTTGATGTGGAGCCATACTGGTCGGGTTTGTTCGCCAAGGCTCTGGAAGGCATCAACGTTCGTGACCTCATAACCAACATTGGATATGGCGTTGACGCTGCGCCCGCCGGCAGCGGAGCACCTGCTGCCGCCGCTTCGGCCGCCGCACCAGCCGCAGAAGCCGCAAAAGAGGAGAAAAAAGAAGAGGAACCCGAGGAATCTGACGATGACATGGGCTTCGGTCTTTTCGACGAAAAAGCTTTTTATAAAGGCTTTGGTATTCCCTTGTAAGCTTTATGAAGCTTCTTTAGTTGTAAGGAAACTCTTAATATAAAAATTTACTGTCTAGAAAATGCTTTAAAGTACTCGTCTTCTTCTTTTAATAATTGGCTTTCAGGTGTGACAAGGCACACACAATTTTGCCAGTTTCACGTTAATTGGAGAAGGTACGTAGGAGATCTTTGCCAAAAGATCTGACTCTAAAAAATTTTCGTTCAAAAAATATCTTTCAAAAATTTATATTTCAAATCGTAATAATATGTTATACAGAAGAAGTAATTGTCATAATATTAGTATAGATATCATCAAATTAAGTATTTCCTTTTCAAATCTAATATTAATATCTATACGAGACTTCTTTATTATTACAGTAGTATACCTATTGTAATAATAAAGAAGTCTCGTATATTATCGTTTTCTTTTAAAGTCGACGATTAATAAGCAGCCCTTTTTATAATTGTAGTAATTATAAATGTCTACGAACGAATGAGTCATCGAGACAATAGTTAATATCGCTGCAACTTCCGGATGGAATATCGCAAAATCCGTTTTTGGCTGACCTCTACTCGGCGAAAGAAATATTCCTACCAATTTTCAAATCTCTACGCCTTATGGTTCCAGAGATATCGCGATGAGTCAATAAATAGCTAGATATCTCTCATATATGTGTCGGAGTCCAATAGTCTGTGAAACGCTGGCGCCATCTGTCTATCGGCGGGAGGTAGAGTCAAAAGTGATAATTCTGCGCGCGTCTCACCAGTTCTCGAGTGATGGTCAGCCGGAGCGGTCGACTATTGAAACTGTCGCGTTCCTAGCTGTTAATGAGTAAATTGATATCGGGAACATTAAGTTATTGAACATTATAATCCGAGTTAATTTACAAAGTGTTTGAATGCACCAGCATTACCCACCAACGCCCACATTATAGAAATTATGGATGCCATTAATGACGATATCGGCGAAGAACCCTACGCCCCTATGCTTTATGCCCCATGCTCCTTCTCTCTCTTATTCTCCGACATATAGATTAAATAGTATAGACGTTTAAGTAAGTAGCAGCCCTTTTAACGTCCCACTGCTGGGCACAGGCCTCCTCACTCCGAGGAGCGAGGGTTTTTAGAGCATAGACCCACCACGCTACTCCACTGCGGATTGGCAGGCAGGCAGGTATAGACGTTTACAAAAGGTTTTTAAATCAAAATATTATAAAATACAGAAGACTCCATTCCACCAGACATGGAAATCAATTCTAAATAATATCACGACAACTAAATCCGCGATATCCTTTATAAAAATATCCTTAGGGAACTAATAGTCCATATATTCCCGACAGTCCGTTAGCAGGACATAATTGACCATAAATAATGTATATTACACATGTTTATTTTAACCATAGAATTGTAAAAGGGTCAGTGAATAGACCGTTTTTTTTTTCGTCCATAACTTTGTCTATGTGCATCTTATTTGTATTTTGTCAAACGTTAATAAATTTACAATTGTTGTTGTAACCATTGTCTCACCTTTTGATGAAAGCGATAATTTGATATTATTTATATTTATAGTCAGATTGTTCGTTGAAGATCGAGATCGTACAGTGAAAATGCCCACAGTATATCAAAAGTAAACAAAAAGATTTTGTGTCTCAAGAAGCACGACTTAATCTGGATTGACAACAACTCTTGCTGATAAGTGCTGTATATTTTCTTTTTTAACAATATTACATATATCTTCTAAAAGAAATACAGTGAAATCGTTAACGAACATCATTAGTCTTTAATCATTACCCATGAGACAAAATCCCCGACCCAAAAAGTGATAAGCGTATCTTTTTTTCTCACAGAGTAATTGTATTTTTGAAAATCATGAAAATATATTACCCTAGCTGAGCAACCTCGGTGGAAAGTCAAGTTGGAGTGCTATGTCTTCCTTCGCTGAGGCTGTCATCTTCCAAGAAGAGATATTATAGAGGGAGTGGAGAAATGGCAGTACCAGTAAGCTCAGTTTTGCTCTTTTGCTCACCGTAGCTAAAACCTTTGAGTCCGATACATCTGGAGTACCCGAGTTAATTGCGTCAGTGAATATCTGGTCTCCAGCACACTGATGAAGAGGACTCTACTGGATTTTAGTGAGTATTCAGCCACTATGTCTACCAACATGCTATGGAGCAGCGTTGGTCCTTGAAACCCTCTCTCCTATGAGTGAGTATACCTGAGCTCAGCAGTAGGATGTTAATCGTCTGCTACTCACCTTACCTTTTTAAATGTATACCTTGTTTTTGTTTTTCGGCTCATTGTTGGACGTTATTTTTAATATACCTGATCGTTATCTAATATTTCCTCTTTTAATGTAATCAGATTAAAAACCCTTCGGTGAACTTTGACATCTCGTGATTGCAACTTATCAGATTGCCCTTGGCCTCGGTTTTATTTATTAACTAATTATAATTTTATTAACAATACAGGTGCTTCTATCGTGATGGTATTAGTTGTGAGTATAGTTTTGTTACCAAATGTCTGACATTTTTCCTGTTAAACCATTTTTACAATTACTATATAGTACGTCAGCATAGACAGCTTATCTCTGTTTGAGATTCGGTTTGGGCGACATTTGATCATAGATTTATAATTGAACAAGTAAAATAACCTTTAGGTAAGTTTTCAATAGATTTTTTGCAAAATAAATACAATTAATATTTAAGAAAACTGTATTAATATCAAGTGTCACCCACAGCGGCCTTAAAATTACCATTTTTCAAGTTTGTACGATTTTTGACTGTATTTTCTCTTACTATCAGGGGTGATCATAGTCAAGGTCTAACTTTTCAACAATAATATATATTTAATGCGAAAAATGGATTGTAAGGGATGGAGGTATCGCTATTCTTAGAGCTAGAAGCTTGTAATTTATTTTTTAGGCTGTTGATTCGATATAAATAAATATCACCTTTAAAGTTTGTAAACATTTTTCCCTCAAAGGTGTAAAATAATAAAACTTACTAATGCTAACTACTATTATAACTACTATTATAACTACTATTATAAATGCTAAAGTAGCACTGTTGCTCTTTCAAGCTAAAACTACTGAACTGATTTCAATGACATTTGGTACACAGATAGTCCCAGCCTCAGAGCCACAGAAAGGATAATAAGCTTTGTAAAATTCTTATACTTATTCGTCTTATTTATAAAATAATTACGCCAAATTATTAAAAATGCTACCCAAAACACTATTCCACGGGAAGGAACTTACATGTGTTTTTATTTACTGTATAATCAATTCATTTGAAACATATTTGAAGAACAATCTTTATGGTACACTTATATACATATATAGGCGTATGCCTATATATGCATTTATGAATTGTTTACATTGTTCATGGACACGTTGTTGGCATATTGTTAATCTGTAATGGATTTATTTAATAGACAGGGTTGAGAAGCATATTTTGTTACTGATAAGATAGCATTTTATAGTTATCACAATTAGACCTGTAGACAAGATGATATTCTAAATCGAAATCAAAATATTCTTTATTGAAATAGGCTTAAGAAGGAGTTTTGAATCGTCAGTAGTCTCTCCGTTGGTAACAAATCTAGCACCGGTTCAGAAAGTTGTTTTCGCTGAAAGAACATACATAGAATCACGCCTCATTCCCACAGGGGTAGGCAGAAACCACGTCCTTCCACTTGCCACGATCCTTGCATATCTCCTTCTCTTCTTTCATTCTCATTAACCCTTTCATACAAGTTCGTCGGTTTAGAGCACTCTTGACCTGGCCCTTATTTAAAATGTTCTGGATTTAGTCCAGGAACGTTCGCCTTGGTCTTCCCCTTCCAACTTTCCCATTCACTCTTGACTCATAAATCATTTTGCTTAAGCATACCATTCTCAATATTAGTCACTACATCTACTTTTATGCCACAACCTTTTAGCATAGGATCGAAGATATAACTAAGTCAAAGGAAACTAGAGAAATAGACCATCCACCAAGTAGTAAACATACTTATTCAAGAGTTGACAAATGATGACAATTCAATATATCTTCATAATCACGTCATCAGAGCGTCTTGCGCAAACAATTTCTAAATTATGCCCAATAAGTCTGTATCTACGATAGATGCTCATGCATTGATATTCAACACTGATATATCTAATACATACAACAGAATGATACAAAATTTTATATCATTTAAAGAAAATACAACCTTCTTTTCAAAAAAATACGATTTTATATCGTTAAACAGTGAAATAAAACTTATGTCATTTCAAAGAATAGATGGAGATACTGTACAATACTTCCCCTCTCTGTCACTACGGTCAGCCACGTTTAATATTGTGTCATAGGTAAATATTGTTATGCTATTCTAGGTCCTAATACAAGGTAATATAGTCTATATTTCCATGTATTTGTTAGTTTGAAGGTGTAAGTGGAAATGCGCTATTGAAGTCGAATATTTCCCCCCACAAGACCCTTTCAATGAGCAGGGTTTTCAAATCCTAATTAAGATTATTTAGAACATTTACATTAGCAATTAATATTTGCTACTTCACATATGATCAGGTAAACTTTGTTGCAGCTACATTATTTATCTACACAAGTTCTTTAGAGATCGTTTCCGAAAAACGTAAACAGACCTTAGTACTGTTGACTCCTTTGATGATGGGATGGAAAAAAATTATTTTGATTTAAAAAATCATATTTTTAAAGCTAAATGAAAGGATAGTTTCATAAAAAATATTTATTGATTTATGCACCAAAAGAAGTCACAAAAAGAAAATTAACATATCAATATCTATGCGATACCTTATCCCTTTCAAGAGATCTAAATTTTGATCAAAAAGTGGGAGAATTTTATCAAATATGTGGTGTAGGTGCAAATATGAATATGAAATCCAGGCTAAAGCCATTATAAACATACACACACATATATATATATAGATGTGTCCAGAAGAGTAATATATATATATATATGTCGGAGTGCGAGAGTGTATGGATTGCTAGTCCGTGTGTAATAGTCTGTGGAAAGCTGGCGCCATCTTTGTATCGGCGTGGGGACAGAGTCAATAAGTGGCAGTCCGGCCCGTCTCTCGGCAGTTCTCGAGCGGCGGTCGACCGGAATGGTCGACTATTGAAACTGTCGCGTTCCTAGCTATTAGTGTTAATGAGTTTGTGTAAATTGATATCGGGAACATTAAGTGATTGAACATTATAAACTGAGTTAATTAATACAGTGTTTGATTGCACCAACAATACCCATGAACGCCCACAGAATAAGAAATTAAATAATGGATCTAATTAATAACGATGTCGGCGGAGAACCCT
>JACTOM010000907.1:1764222-1806349 GCA_015832385.1 Elymnias hypermnestra
GAGGGTTTTTAGAGCATAGACCCACCACGCTGCTCCACTGCGGATTGGCAGGCTTAGTACACAAGTGCACTCTCTATTCCTTCACTCTCATAGTCCGATGTGACGGGAATCCGACACGACCGGAGAGAGATCAGGCGCAGGACCGATGGCTTAACGTGCTCTCCGAGGCACGGGGATGGATCACACCGCCAACTTCCCAACTTCGGGCAAATATTGAGAAAATCTTAATAGGAAACTCAATATCGATTTTTGAATTGGCCCAACCCGGGACTCGAACCCAGGACCTCATGTCTGTGGCGGAACATGCTAACCACTAGACAAATGAGGCAATTACTGCATATAATAACAAAATTATATTATTAATAACTAGCTGAGGCCGCGACTTCGTCTGCGTGGCATATTTTACAAATAAGAAACATAGGTAAAATACTTCAATTAGCTATTTCCTGTGTATAACTGCAAAGAGCTTATAGTCCTTTTTCAGGCTCTAGATTATCGGTGTATAGTATGTAATGCGCAAATTTGAATTTCTTTAATTAACACCACAGAACTTCCCTTGCGGGTGGAATTTCGTGAAACCCGGTCTTAGCTGACCTCTAGTCGGCAAAAGGAATATTCCTACCAAATTTAAGATCTCTACGCTTTATAGTTCCAGGGGTATCGTGATCAGTCAAGAGTTAACACCTCACGCAACCCCCCTTGCGGGTGGAATTTCGTAAAATCCGTTCTTAGCTGATCTCTACTCGGTAAAAGGAATATTCCTACCCAATTTGAAGTATCTACGCCTTAAGGTTCCAGAAGGTTTGTGATCAGTCAATAGTTAATACCCCCGCAACCCTCCTTGCTGGTGGAGTTTTGTAAAATCCATTCTTAGCTGACCTCTTCTCGGCAAAAGAAATATTCCTACCCAATTTCAAGTCTCTACGCCTTATGTGTTGGGTCAATAGTTAACACCCCCGCAACCTCACTTGTGGGTGGAATTTCGTAAAATCCGTCCTTAGGTGACCTCTACTCGGTAAAAGGAATATTCGTACCTAATTTTAAGTCTCCACGCCTTATGGTTCCAGAGGTATCGTAATGAGTCAATACATACCTGGATATCCAGGAATCTATTGACTCATCTCTATATGTATATAGATATTTGATTTCATTTAAGCACTAGCTGTTTCCCAGTCGTGTTACAATATATATAGCTGGTGATTCTCTGGAAATACGAAGAAAAGAAAGAGAGAACATTTTAGTTAGTAATATATTTTACCTGCCTCTCAAAATTTATGAAAATGCGATCTTAGCGAGGGTTGACTTCCTTAAATGCTTGGCAGTGAGACAGGATGGAATGCAGTTACCTCCTTTTGCGAGGGTATCATCTCGTTAATGGAGGCAATGGAGAGAGAAAGGGAAAATGCTGCTGATGCCCCTGCGAAGGCAGAGACCGGGTGGACGGGGGCGTCTGTTTGAGCGCCTTTTACCTTCTCCTTAAACTACTCTTTGCCCGTTGCAACCGGAAGTGTCAGAGCGAATGCGTAAGGCAGCTTCTGATACTTCCTATTCAGGTTGATGAGGGTGTCGCTGGGTTTTAGTGGGTATTCTAGCTAAGCTACCGGTTCCCACATTCCCTGCCCTCGTGGTAGGGGTGCGTAAAAGCATTTCACAGCGTGAAAAAAAGGGGTTGACTTCCTGAATATCAAGTGAATAGTATGAGACCTCTTTTTTTAGCTTATATATCCTAGGTAAATATAGCGAAAAGCTTTCATAATTAGTATCTACGTTGCAATGAGAGCAACCATGCCAAATTTTAAGTCGATCGGGCCAATGGATTTCGAGGTATCAAAGTTTGTGTCTGAAGTTTTCGTGATAAATGTGGCAGAGAAATTTACTTATACATATAAGGATATTCAATAATACCATATAGATAGATTTTTTAAATATAGTTTTGTTTTATTACAGATGGAATAGCTTTGACTTTGATTTTATCTGATGATAAGTGATGATATAGTCTTAGGAAGAAGCACGCTATTCTGGTAAGAGGAAATTTGCCTGTAATGGTTTCGTACTGGAACGTAAATTGTCTGCTTGGCCTCACATTTTTGTTGGTAGATTGATAACTAGGTAAGACCGAAGCCTCCCACCACTAAACAGAAATCAAACTTAAAGCCTCTGCTATTTTAAAACCCTTTATCTCTATTATTCTTTAATTAGTAAAGATAAACGAACCTAAACGTTTATACGTAACTTACATTAGTTATAGCAGTCAAGGGTTGGTTCTAATCAAATATTCGCCACTATACAATAAAGGTGCCAACTCGTCATTTAAAAAAAGGGTTGAAATCCGTAATAGTAAAAAATTCTGTACAATTTACTTATAATAATAGGTTTGAAGCATCACTGACAGACAATACTCGTTATATAATAGCAGACGTCTTATTAGAAAGTTATATAATCGCTCCTGTCTTATGTCAACATTTCCCAAACAAATGCATTGTAAAAAACCTGGAAAGGAGGCTTTTTTAAAAAGGTAAAGTGTTATTATAGTCCTTCTAATTATATGCCACTTGATACTCAAAGTGATAAGTACTTTGTAAGGGTGATTTCTTATAAGGAACTATTCCCATAAAGTGAGTAATTTGCATAAGTATTTTGTCTTTTTATTGTTCAGCTTCAGTCGATTTACTTAACTACCTTCATAATATTTGTTACTTATACATATTGACAGAAATTGGCCACATTTTTTGTAGGTATTGGTTTATTATAATATTATCTAATTAGTAATAACAGGAAATGAATATGATATATGAATCTGTAATCATTTAAAAGTATTACATATCAAATACTCTGACATTCAGTCGTTTTATGACTTACTGATATTAGTTTTATAATGTCAATAAGACTATAACACTTCAATAAATGGGGAGAAATCAGTGCGTTATGTTGATGTGAAACATCTTAATGAAGAAAAGGTATAATGAAGTCATATTTATATCCTGTCGTCACTATCACAATGGATGAATTAAAAAAGAGATAAACAAATTTATTGATAAGATTTAACGCGGGGAAAATGAGATAGGCAACATTATACACAATAAATATAAATGTTATATATCCTCTGAGCATATTTAGGAACTAGTTAAGCAGATTTTTTCGCTGGGATTTACGCATCTCGGCTGAAAGTTATACCTTCAACAAGGAGTGTGGGATTGGCTGCAGGAAAGAATACCCACTTAAATCCAACGGGACACTTAGTGTCCTGAACAGGAGCATCAGACGTTCAGAAGGACGATTACTCTCAGAGATCCCGGACATCAACTGTTACGACCATTAAGAATGGTATGAGACTCAGAATAGTAAAGGCACGTCTCCGGGTACCCTGTCTCATCCCATGGATAGAGATGGCGTCAGCTGCATCTCCTTGTTCAGCTGTCTCTTTCTATAAGAGACATTCTCTATTCTCTATAGCTAAAGAGTTCTCTAAGAACATTTAGGGGTCAGTTTAAAATACCTTTTCTATAGACAAGGGGTCCCCTAAACCATGTTCGTAAAATTGGGCATTAACCCTTCCAATATAATTCGACGTTACATATAAATGCTTATCATTATCTTGAAGTCCAATATTTATAAATCTTCTATATTCCTGTTATCTATAATTATATTCAATGAAAAGCTGCTGAAATATGAAAAGAATTACATCTTTCTGCGACTATAATAGTATCGTCTCATAGCTTTTAAATGTAGTTTTAGTTGTGAAGTTAAAGGAGAGAGAAAAAGAGAGTGAGAACTTTTATTGTACAAAATATAAGACAAACCAATACAATAAGGCGTCTTTATCGATATGTAGCCATTTTTTCAGGAAATCTTTGTGTTAGGGAAATTGCAGTTAAATAAAATGGTTAAATAATAAGTTATTTCTTTTGTATTTTAAAGGTATTTCGATTTAAATATAATCGATAGTGTCCCGTCACTGTAGAATGTGCTACGATGAGTCACACGCTGCGGTACAGTAATATATAGGTAAGGAAGTGCATTCCACTCTTGTACCTTTTCACAACGTGAATTAGACACATATTAACATTTTTACAAAGTAATTGACTCATAAAGTAAAACTAGATGTTACTCGCGTAGTTCCGGAAGCTTTTCTGAGGTGAATATGCCTTTATAATCACATCCATTGGAAGACAAATAAAAAAAACGAATAATAACAAAATCGGGGGATACAGTTTGGTGTTTTCGCTATAAATCTGTCGTCTCCATCTGAGATTCAATCACACCACTGGATAGCTAGTCATTTTGAGGGGCGAATCTATATTTTTCAAAGTCAAAATATCTTTATTCAAGTAAGCCTATTACAGCACTTATGAATCGTCAAATATAGTTTTTTTTTTCATACGATATTTAAATGAATGGCTGATGATAACCTTAAATAACTACTTACAATCTAAACTTACGAGTTTTCTAATAAATATACAACAAGTTTTCTAATAAATATACGGCGTGAACTGTCATTATTTTCACTGCTCTGAATTCTCAGAGATTGATAGACGGGAGGACCGAATAAATAATATAATCTGATGAACAATTCCTTTCAAGAGATTCCAATATTCGTCAAAGACTCAAAGACTTCCCGTTCGGAATGTATTTACTATTGAGAAGAATCTGTCAAGAAACTCAATAGTTACTCTATTATATTCATGTTATTATTAACATAGAAATACAATTGCATCATCAACATCCATTAACATTAAATATAAAACGCAATTATCATATTGGCACATTAATAACACAAGGTTTTTAAATTAGAGAAATACACTTATCTTTGTATCGCAGAGCAGCATTTTTTTCCGCTGGGAAATGCTTTTACGCACCCCTACCACGAGGGCAGGGAGTGTGGGACTGGCTAGCTTACCTAGAATACCCACTAAAACCCAGCGACACCTTCATCAACCTGAATTGGAAGTATTAGAGAGTCCCTTACGCATTCGCTCTGACACGTCCAGTTGAAACCGGCAAGGAGTGGTTTAAGGAGGAGGCAAAAGGCGTTCAGAAAGACGCCTTTTACCACCCAGCCTCCGCCTTCGCAGGGGCGGAGCATCAGCAGCAGTTTCCCTTCCTCTCTCCATTACCTCCTTCAACGAGATGACACCCTCGTAAAAGGAGGAAACTGCATTCCATCCTACCTCACTGCGAAGCATTGGGTCGATTATACTTGGTAATGAGAAATCCTCTCCAATCACCGACACCAGAGGATGACGTTGCGGTTCACATGCCGGACATTCTGCGACAGTGTGATCCGCCATATCAATGGATGTACAACACTAATGTCAGACAGGTGATTCTTCACGCCGCGCTATTTGGTGCAAGAACCTACTGAAACATCCATGTCCGGTCAACACCTGCACCAGTCTGAAAGAAAGCGATCCGTGCTGCTTAGATAGCCATTGTGTTATTCGAGATCCTCCTTCCACACTTGGATTAGAACCCTGTCGGCATGGGCCCTAACCCACCGGATCTCGTCAAAATCAAAACACTCATCTCCTCCCGGCAACCCATCGCAGAGCAGCCTAATTTACTAACACAATTAACTTAAAATACAATAACTGCTAGCTGACATTGATTAAAACTGAGAACTGAGAACTGAACTGACTTCTACGATGCATATGCTTTTGTAACTTTTCACAAATTAGGCAATTATGTCTAATCACCAATGAGAGTGTTTGCAACCATTTAAAAATAAGTCAAAGCACTATTTTATAAACATTACACAGATACATCTACAATAATCAATTGACAAACTCCTTTTTAAATATAATAGCAACAACACTGATACTTCCGCAATAGTCAATATACCATCTAATCCATCCAGTCATCGTTGAGAACTCCGCACTCGAAATTGTAGACGAATATACATACCTGGGACATATAGTCCGGCTAGGTAGGGCCAATTTCGATAAGGAGGTTAACCGCCGAATCCATCTCGGTTGGGCAGGGTTCGGGAAACTACGGTAGATATTTTCATCCGATACTCCTCAGTGCCTGAAGTCAAAGCTCTTCGAACTTACGGCTCCGAAACGTGGTCGCTGACTATGGGCCTGATACGAAAGTTCAGAGTCGCTCAGCGTGCGATGGAGAGGGCTATGCTCGGAATTTCTCTACGTGATCAAATCAGAAATGAGAAGATCCGTAGCAGAACCAAAGTCATCGATATAGCCCTACGAATCGCGAACCTGAAGTGGCAATGGGCGGGGCACATAGTCCGACGGACCGATGGACGTTGGGGCCCGAAGGTGCTGGATTGGCGACCCCACACTGGGCGGCGCAGTGTAGGAACACCGAAAAAGGTGGACCGATGACAAAAAGAGGGTCGCCGGTAGCTGCTGGAGCCAGGTCGCGCAAGACTGGGCCTTGTGGACGTCATTACGTGGGACCTATGTCCAGCAGTGGACGTCCATCGGTTGAAGCGATAACGACGATAATGACGATGTAGCTACGACGTTCATTCAAGTTTTACTCGTCAACTACATATGTCCTCCAATTTTATTAATTTGTATAGGTTTTAGGAGCATAGACCCACCACTCTGTTTCAATGCGGGTTGCCAGTATTATCAAGTCCCAGATTATGGGCAAATGCAAATTTTTTTAGTATTGCTAACGATTTAGCGTTTAACTGATGGTAAAAGATAATACAGTCTACAACGGAAGCACGCTAATCTATTAAGAGGCAATTTACAGAGGTATCTACACAGTATACTCGTATACACTGTGTGCAATAAAACAAGTATAAATGTCAATTGCATCGCAACGCTTGCCGGGTATAAACTTGTATCACATAATTATAGTTACATACACGAGCCGGTAACAACGTTTTCTGTTTAATTAAACCAATACGTCAACGTACAGACAGCATGAAAGACGAATGTTTCTAATAGAAATACCTCTGTACTGGATATGTCGCTTGTGCATTCTTTGTTTATTTCTATGTTCTACGAAAGGGAATTAAAGGAAAGCTTTTCCTAAATAACACATAATGTATATTTGTGGTTATGTTATGGACGTGACCGTTTGTTATACGTCTCGTAACGGGTAATAGTTTCTTTAAAAAGTATAGTTATTAATGTTAATTGATAGATTTTGATGAAAGTTGACGATTGAAACTTGAATGAATGTCGTAGCTTCACAGAATCGAAAGTTATGCTAAATGCTAATTCGAAGCTTCCCCTCCGCTGCGCATGATGTGTCACTGTCCTTAATTAAGGTAGCAAATTCTTTAATCCTTTAGCTAGCCAGTGGTGTAATTGAAATTTAGATAGACATGATAGATAAGTAGCTACAAGACTAAACTGTATCCCCCGATGTAGTTATCATTCATATTATTGAATGGCCTCCCTATGGATGTGGTTTCAAAGACGTATTCACGTCAAAAGGCTTATCTGTTAGAGATAAATGTAAGCTACCTTTGTAGGGTATTTATACAATTCCTTAACACATTAATTCAATTTATCTCGAAAGGCAATATCGGGTTTGTAGTAAACAGAGCAAAGACTAAACTGATGATAGTGGATCGAACCGAAAAGCTAGCTAATGTGACTTGCAGCATTCCTGGCAATAATATTGTCTACCACTATGTTTACTTATATGCAAATATGCAATGGCAAAAGATGTTTTGACTCGTTTAAACAACATCTGGAAGAAAAGAGGATTTGGTATCAAAACCAAGATTGGGTTGATCCGAGTCCTAGTATACCGTACCTTCCTTTATGGAGTGAAAACTTGGATCATCCCGGTCAGAGAGAGGCAAAGAATTGATGCATTCGAGATGTCGTGCTGGCGACGAAAGTTAAGAATAGATTGGACTACGAAATGTCCATTCGTTTGTCCACCAACAACGCATTCTCTCACACTTCGGCTACACAATGCGTAGAGGAGACAACAGTTTAGAAAAACTTATTGTGGTTGGAAATACGGAAGGCAAATGATAACGCGGCCGTTCACCAACAAGATGGACCGACCAAGTCAAAAACTCATCGTCCTCCAAATTACACGGTGGTAAAAGAGGCTCTGGATAGAAACCAGTGGAAAAGCCATCCACACCAGATGCTACTCTGATACTGACCACGATCTTCAGACATGAGGTACCGACTAAAAGAGAGAGATCTCGGAAGGTTGAGCCAGCGTTAGATAGAGGTATACTTTATTGAACACCACAGAATGAAGACAAAAGAAAAATACATTAACTTAAAATTAACTTAATTTTGTGTGCAATTGGGCGGTCTTATCGCTACATAGCGATCTCTTCCAGACAACCCACAGATAGTCAGAGAAATGAAAGAGGCAGGCGGTATTACTATAGAAATACATACATACATACTCATAGATAAATAAATAAATATATGTCGGAGAATAAGAGCGAACAGAGAAGCATAAAGCACGGGGGCGTAGGGTTCTCCGCCGACATCGTTATTAATTGGATCCATTATTTAATTTCTTATTCTGTGGGCGTTCATGGGTAATGTTGGTGCAATCAAACACTTTATTAATTAACTCGGATTATAACGTTCAATCACTTAATGTTCCCGATATCAATTTATACAAACTCATTAACACTAATAGCTAGGAACGCGACAGTTTCAATAGTCTACCACTCCGACCGGCAGCCGCTCGAGAACTGCCGAGAGACGGGCCGGACCGCCACTTATTGATTCTGTCCCCACGCCGACACAAAGATGGCGCCAGCGTTCCACAGACTATTACACACGGACCAGCGATCCACAGACTCTCCGACATATATATACATAAAGCATTATGCAAGCCCATATCAAGTGTTAAGGATGTTGAGAATTAGATAAAGACAGATAGTGGTCTACCACATGCTGTTTGAAGATGGAGAAACTCTGGCACTGGCGAATTTTGATAGCATTAGTAATTTAGGCGCATAAAATAATGTTTGTTACGAGATCACATTACAAATCTTTTAATTACTCGGCTTTTCTACACTAAAATATATATTTTATTACTACTAAAATTAGATCGAATAAATGGATTTCCTTATATTTTCGGAAACAGTATTATATCCTATTCGCACATATTAAAGTTACATAGTCCAGTTTCTAATCAGAAGTTCAACAATAAATCACGGAGTTAAACGCAATATATCAGGGGATTATCTCCATAAAAAATATTGCGGGCACATTTACAGAATACGTAAAACAAATAGACCTTATCATGGTGGCCCTTCGATTCTCGACGTCGTATTTCTTTTTGTATTCCTGTATTATCAATACTGATTTATTTAATAAATAGAAGGTCAATAGAAGTTTTAATATTATTTAGCTTTGAAATGATTTTATATCACAAGTTATTGCAGAAGGAGACATGAGAGAAAGAAAGGCGGTGCGTGAAGGTGACCCGTAGGTGGCGGTAGCCATCTCCAAATGAAGTAAATACTTTGGCTTACATATTAATCCGACAAAATCTCAAGTCATTATAATTGGAAGCCTGGGAATGATTGCTCGGGTTGATCAGCAACAACTGCTACCCGTACAGTACAATAACGCTACAATACCTTACTGTGCCACTGTTAAAGATTTAGGTCTGTATGTAGACCAAACATTGTCGTGGTCGCCACATATCAAACATGTTAGTTTCAAAATCGTTGGTGCAATTAGGTCACTACGGCGATTGCAATCTTTTCTGCCCATTCCTACTAAAATTATGTTGGCACATTCTCTGCTTCTCTCCATTCTCGATTATGCTGATGCAAGCTTTCTCAATTTGACCGAGGACTTGAGCGACTTCAAAATCTTACAATCCGGTTAATATTTGGCTTCCGTAAATATGACCATATATCTTCCTTTCGTTAGCAGCTCAAGTGGCTTCCCATAAGACTTCGCCGGAATATGCATATACTTTTTCTTCTGTACTATGTCTTATTTCATCTCAATAGTCCTAAATATTTAAAGAACCGATTCGAGTTCCTTGGGACACATTCCAGGGTTTTGCGTTTGCCCGAACGTCTAATTCTGAAGATACCGGTTCATAAAACCAAGTTCTATGAGCACTCCTTCACTGTTTAGGAGGTAAATTCTATAGGTAATTGTAAATGTGTGGGTATTTATATATGTATATTGCATTATATGTGTAATAGTGTGTAAATATTTGTATGTATGTTTATTTTATTGCCCATCCAACATTTTACTTACATCTTTTTACACCCAAAGGTTGTCTGGAAGAAATCTCTACCTAGCGATAAGACCGCCTTTTGTACATTTGTTTCTATTACTTGTAAGGTTTTGTTTAATAATGTGTGTATTTTATTAATGTGCAATAAAGTGTATAAAAAAAAGGTGTGGTTTTGCCCATCAACTCCCCGTTACTCGATTCTTTCAGCCGGAGTCATCTAGAGTGCCAGAGCTGGATGTATTACCGAATATATGAACATATTAATTTCCACGGTTTCTAGAGGGTAATCTAGTTGTAGAACACGTCGATTCTCCTTCAAAAAAGTTGCAGATTCGAATTCTGGGTAGATACCACTACAATTTAATATTACAAGCTTGATTGTTCTTTCCAATGTAGTTTTAGGTAAAGGAATATATCATAAGGAAACCCAGGAGTAATTTTAAGTAAGTAGCAGCCCATTAACGTCTCACTGCTGGGCACAGGCCCTCATATGAGAGAGGGTTTATAGAGCATAGACCCACCACGCTGCTCCACTGCGGATTGGCAGGCATAGTACTCAAGTGTACTCTCTATTCTTTCACTCTCATAGTCTGACACGACTGGAGAGAGATCAGGTGCAGGACCGACGGCTTAACGTGCTCTCTGAGGCACGGGGGTGGATCACACCGCCAAATTTTTGCCAACTTCGGCCAAATATTGAGAAAATCTTAATAGAAAAGTCAATATTGATATTTGAATTGGCCCCACCCGGGAATCGAACCCAGGACCTCATGTCTGTAATCGAACATGCTAACCACTAGACTGCCTCATTGGGCAGTCAGACCAATGAGGAGTAATACTAGGGTATGTGTAAATTGCAGTAAAGCAGTGTGGAAGGTCTTTCCCAAACAAACCTCTCTCTCTTATGAGTGAGTAGACCTGTGTTCAGCAGTAGGACGTTATTAAGCTACTACTTACTTACAAATGGCAATTAACAGGATATATTGTAAAGCAATCTTTAGATTGAGCTGTTCTAATACAATGTCTTTGAACAATGCACAGGATAGTGCTCGTATGCGATGGAGTTATGACCCGGTGTTAACAGTCAGTGGGGTGCAGTTAACAGAAATTCAATTATAAGTTTTACTCCTTCACAGCAAAGATTAAATTTTAACAGAACTTACAAATTAAATTAACTGAATGTTATTGGTACAAAGCAGAAGGTTACAAAGGTGTTGAAGTTTGTTATCACATATCGACACAATGGAAAACCTTGAGGTATGCGTCGTCGTCGTCATCGTCGTCGCGTCGTGGACATCCACTGCTGGACATAGGTCTCACGAAATGATGTCCACAAGTTCCGATCTTGCGCCGCTTGGCTCTAGCGGCTACCGGCGACCCTCCTTATATCGTCGATCCACCTTGTGGGGGGTTTCCTACAATGCGTCGTCCGGTGCGAGGTCGCCATTCCAGCACCTTCTGGCCCCAACGTCCATCGGTTCGTCGGACTATGTGCCCCGCCCATTGCCACTTCAGATTCGCGATTCGTAGGGCTATGTCGGTGACTTTGGTTCTGCCACGGATCTCCTCATTTCTGATTTGATCGCGTAGAGAAACTCCGAGCATAGCCATCTCCATCGCACGCTGAGTGACTCAGAGCTTTCGAATGAGGCCCATAGCAGCTCTGAGGTATGCCAATACCAATAATTGTATTTATATACTAATAATTGGTCCCCTTGTTAATTAATATATAAATAATTCCCTGTGGGAATATATAGAAAAGAAAGAATTAAACCTTATTCAGAGCAGTGTTATAGTTAGCTCGAGATCAGAAAAAAGGTACAAGTAACCCAAGTCGTTTCAAGCGGGTTTTATGGGTTTGTAAAATTTGAGTAATTTGAATTTCCCATATCTTATGTTTAATATATTAATGTATTTCTAGATTAATTTGATAAATCTGTATTTAATGACTATTTTCATTAGAAAAGGAGTAAGTAAAGGTAAGTAGCAGCCTTATAACTTCGCAAAGCTAGGCACAGGCTTTCTCATTCATATGAGAGAGGATCTGTAGAGCATTAGCTCATAATTCCTGATCTTAAAAAGATTGTTACAAGATACATCCATGGTTCATTGGACAGAGATGTGAAAAGTGTTTTTAAATCTATAGAAAACCCTCATCAGACTAATATAAAAGAAACAGTTTTAAATACTTTTAAACACTTTAAAAAGTCAGTCAGACATTTAAAATTGTGTTGTGTTTAGGCCGTTTCCAAGTTTTATTAAAGCCTTACAATACGGTTTTGTAACAAAATGGCGGTTCTGTTTATAATGTAATAATCTCTGCTGTTCAGCTTTACGGCATACATCGCCCAGTTGACTCATAACCTGATCCAAGATCGCTTCCAGTTAAGTTTGCGATGCGGTCGTCTCAGCTATTGTCTATTTCAGTATGTATGGAGTAAAGCATTAGATTAAAGTAAACAACTTTTCGTATTTTAAAACAAAGTCCTTTACATCACCTTAAGTTGATGGGAAGACGGGGAAAAAGTGTCCGATCGAAACTAATCCTGGGGCTTGGTGTTTTAAATTTAGGTATTTACTTGTCAATTTTGTTCAATTCTAAAAATTGTCATTTTTGTTCGTTAATGTTATGATTCTTATATGTAATATTACGTTTTCCTTCCTGTAAGTCATTATTTAGACTGAAACTTAAAACCATTTGTCTTTAGTCACTAGTTTCATTGTATTACGAAACATATATTAAAGATGTATTTGTCATTGGAATATTTATGTCATTTCTCTGTTTTTTATATGAAAAGGATAAAAATTGTCAGGAGTTTATAGTTATCCAGGTATCACTCGTTGGCAGTGAGATCTCACTGGTGGGCATAATTGGTTATATACTCAGCAAAATTAGTTGGAGAACGGGTATATCCTCAGATGAGAGCGTGAGCTCACAGAAGGAAGCATGAGAGTGGAGAGGGAAGCCGGAACAGAGGTAGGCTCTGTCTAAAGGAGATGATCAAAAATCAGAAGATATGCTTTTGCACGTTTTGTGCCCCTTTGAATGTTCGTTATACCCATGTCAAGGGTCCCAAAGAGAATTACCTTACCAAAAGTCTGGTGCTTCTATCCACGATGTGGATGATCCGTTGGATTTTAGAGGATCTTCTTTTCTGTAGCGAGTTCCGCACTCCTGATTGACAACTTTCGGCAGGAGTGAGCAAAGTATTTACCCAGCGAAAAAAAGTATCCATACCAGATTAGCGCACGCGGTGAGATTGCAGTCAAGTGTTAATCTGGCAGCAATTAGAAACAAAATAAAGTGTAGGTTGAGTTTAATAGGCAAAAGGTATATTTCTACAAAATAGAGCAAAAAAATTGTGAAGTAAATATCCTGCAAGGGGCAACACGGGCAGGTCAAGTTGACAATTGGGATTTACTAACTGTTATCGTTCTCCCTTTATTCCCCAACCTCCCATTAACCCCCAACCTTGGTTATTTGGCCATATTACCAGAAAGGAAGCCTACCTAGTGGCTCAAGGGCGTGTCAAGACCGATAGACACAATAAAAACCGTGATTCAGTTCTCCATAAGAGAATGTTCTCACAGTGCCATTGGCAAAGGTCATTAGAGGATTATCGCGAAGAGTATATTAGTGGTATGGTGTTATAACCTCGACCACTCTTCCAACAGTGAACAAATAAGAAGAAAGAAGTAGATAGACAAACGAAAACTGTTTTATGATGGAAAAATTGTCGTGCTGTGTAGAAACCACAAGAGGTAAATTGAATTCATCAGTAGGAAGGTAAGTAAGTATGTATCTGCCCATTATCACCCCACTGCTGGGCACAGGCCTCCTCACACACAGGATTGGAGGAAAAATAGTGCACAATTATTAAGAGATTTGTTTTCAACTTGCACCAAACACCATACTTCAGTTAATTGCTCGTGAGACACGAATTCAGACTGATATATGAATCAATAAAAAAACATCGTAAACTATACAATAAATAACGATTTCATTTAATGATTCCCAAATTAATACATGATTTTATTTATGCTAATGATTTAATTCTTTTCTTGTTTCGATTCCACTTTAAATTAAAATATCTATAAGCTCTTATATAACATAATGTCTACACTTCTTATAGAACTAGTATATTTATTAATACACAACATTGATAACTTCTGCCTGGTTACAATCGGTTAATATAGAAATAGAGGGCAATATCATCGTTTTAAGTTTTTTTTTTGCGATGGATTCCATGATATTTATTAAAATTATATCATAATAACGTATATAAAATAATTAGCTTACAACGACTTCTTTAAAAATAAAATGGGCTAATCGAGCTACTCATAAAAGATAAATATAAGGTAATGGACTTTTTCGTAGATCTACAAAAGATATATGATTTCATTATACATTGTTATGTTATATTTCTGAGGAATTATGTAAAGTTTTTGATGAACTCTTCAAGTGAATGTATTTGCTCCGCAAATTGCTGCAATTTTCGTTATAATTTAACAAGTTTACACAACATTTTTTGCTGCCTCATTGGTCTAGTGGTTAGCATGTTCGACTACAGACATGAGGTCCTGGGTTCGAGTCCCAGGTCGGGCCAATTCAAAAAATCAATTTTGAGTTTTCTATTAAGATTTTCTACATATTTGTCCCAAGTTGGGAAGTTGGCGGTGTGGTCCACCCCCGTGCCTCGGAGAGCACGTTAAGCCGTCGGTTCTGCGCCTGATTTTTCTCCGGTCGTGTCGGATTGCCGTCACGTCGGACTATGAGAGTGAAGGAATAGAAAGTGCACTTGTGGTGGGTCTATGCTCTAAAAACCCTCGCTCCTCGGTGTGAGGAGGCCTGTGCCCAGCAGTGGGACATTAATGGGCTGCTACATACACAATATCTTTAGAAATTACACATAAATCTTCATCGTGAATCATTCTAGCTTTTAGTCCAAACTACATGAAAATCCGGTCAGTCGTTTTGTTTTTATCTTTAACAAACGAACAGGTAGATTAACTATGAGTATAAAGACTTATGGATTGATTGAATTTTCTTTTGCAGCGTATTTCTACTATTTTTTTAAAGATTTTATTACTTCTTACGACGTTTTTAGCTCAATTGATTGTTAAAGACATATATTTTCAAAATCGGCTGTGATATTTAGTAGATTATAGTATTTAATTTAATAATATTTGCGATTTTTCTTTCAGATGATTTTTGAACAAACGGCTTTGGTTACCGTGTAAGAAGAACAAGCGAAATAAATGTATATTTATAATATTTTTTTATAAAAAAATTTAAGCATATATTTGAATTTGTATACTTTATTTACTACAAATTCCAATCCACAATTATTAATAGTTTTCTTAGAAAAAAATCTCAAAAATTACCTTCATTTCCACCATGTAGGTGTACATCTCTTCTTAACCGACTTATCTATGTTTAGATAAAAATGAATGCGGGTAATTTCGCTAAGTATTCACTTGTTACATATTAATATAATGTAAAAAGACACCCTCTTTTGTAACTGACTGACAATTTACACACCCGCCGCAATTGTTGAGAGTGTCACTCAAATATCACTCGTCGAGTGTTTTGGAGCGGACAAAACTTTTGTCACTGAACTATTCGAGGATATCGAATTGCAGATTAAAGCTTTAAGCGCTTTACACAGTAATAAAAGGCGACAATTTTCAATTAAGCATATAAAAATGAACTTACTAAAAAGTTAAGTAGTAGCTTATTAACATTCTGTTGGGCAAAGCATAGTTTTGAAGAATCACCATGCTGCTCCATTCTTTATTCGCTACATATCATTTGCCAGGATACACAGGTTTCCTCGCGATATTTTCCTTCGCTGAAAAACATGATGATGAATTAAAAAGAACAATCAAGCATGTAAATTTCATGTTCGTAAAGAATGCACGTTTTAAAACTTAACCGATTTTCCTGCTGGAGATGGTTTGTCTAAACCAGAACCCACTCGTATCACTACAGGCCTTTTTATGGTTTTTAAGCTACTAAGCTTTTAATTAATTAAATGAAAAGTTGCTTTAAATAAACCACAAAGTTGTATCAATGTATAGAAATACTAGCAACTAGATACCGGCGTAGATATCGATATCTTGGCAGTGGAAAGTCTACTAATTCGGACTACAGGTTGATTTTCGTTAACATAAAAGTTTTATTTCACTTAGATTTGAATTACTTCCTTTCATCAATTTATTTATTTTTATCAATTTATTATAATCAAGCTAATTATTACTGGACTTAGAAAAGTCTTCAATACCTGTAGAGTATTTGTAAATTGACTAATGTCGGTTCGGTAACATTCTACGAATTTAAAAATGTGTTAGATTTATATTCGTTATAAATTGATTAGATGATTGTAAGTGTGTATCTAATAATCTGAAAGGAAGTAATTAAAAACTAAGCGAAATAAAACTTTTATGTTAACAAAAATGAATCTGTAGTCCGAATTAGTAGAATTTTCACTGCCACGACATCGATATCTACTGGTGGTGGTGATGTAAAAACCAAGGGGCATTGCTACTCATTATATAAATACGTTTATTATTTAACAAAAATACAGTTCTTTTTTGTGAAATATTATGGAAACGATGTAGCAAATAAAGCGCTTCAAACAAGTGTTACATCGCATCAGAACACATGAGTGGTTTCTGGTGACAAGTGATCGTTCAAGAGGGATTACAATACATTTCGGATTAATTTTCTCGAAATCAGACCATCTGTTCAATTAGTCTGGACAATTTTATATCGAAATCTATTTGAGCTACTTATTTAACATAACAATGACGATATTACACTAATATAATATCTGTGAAACTCTTTTCGGTAACTAACATATATTAAACAAGTAGTATATAATAAAATATGTCAATTTCTTTATCAGCTATCACAAAATATTCATAATTATTATGTAGATATTATAAACTTGAAAAAAAAACTAATGTTTATATATATAGATTAGATGACCCAGCAAACTTCGTAACGTCACAGAATCAATAAATAAAAAGGCTGATTGAAAATTGTATTGCTTCAACATTCGTCGTCGTCGTCGCTTCAACCGATGGACGTCCACTGCTGGACATAGGTCTCACGAAATGATGCCCACAAGGCCCGATCTTGTGCCGCCTGGCTCCAGCGGCTACCGGTGATCCTCCTAATATCGTTGGTCCACCTTGTGGGGGGCCTTCCTACAATGCGTCGTCCGGTGCGGGGTTGCCATTCCAGCACCTTCCGGCCCCAACGTCCATCGGTTCGTCGAACTATGTGCCCCGCCCATTGCCACTTCAGGTTCGCGATTCGTAGGGTTATGTCGGTGTCTTTGGTTCTGCTACGGATCTCCTCATTTCTGATTTGATCGCGTAGAGAAACTCCGAGCATAGTCCTCTCCATCGCACGCTGAGTGACACTGAGCTTCCGAATGAGGCCCATAGTCAGCACCCACGTTTCTGATCTGTAGGTAAGCACTGGCAACACGCACTGTTAGAAGACTTTAGTCTTCAGGCACTGAGGGATATTGGACGAAAACGTCTTCCGGAACTTCCCGAACGCTGCCCAACCGAGTTGGATTCGGCGGTTGACCTTTTTCTCGAAATTGGACCTACCTAGCTGGACTATGTGTCCCAGGTATGTGTATTCGTCAACAATTTCGAGTTCAACATTAGTAAAAAGTAATTTGTAAGCAAAAAAACGTGACCTTTGTGCACAGATTCCCGTCAAAATCCATATAATAGTTGAAAATAAAAGTATTTTAAATTTCATTTCATTTTAAATGACGGGACATTAAATGTTTGACAGGTACGAATGGTTTCAAAGGGAAAGCGAAATTGTTATTTTTACTGTATTCTGAATTTTTTTTTCATATTTACTTACCTTTTAAACCTTCCTTATACTAATAATTAAAACCAGTTCTCAAGTTTTAGCGAAACTAACGAAAAGCAATTGATTTTTATTATAGATTCATAAGTCCTGCCTTGTTACTCTCGGAATCAAGCGAGTCTCGTCATCGTTGTAAGTGACGCGAATATTGAGATGATTAGGCCTAAGGCTTCTCCCACTCAAGACAGCTTAATTATAAAGTAAATTATAAATTCTCGTAAGTAATGTTTATTTGACTCACATTTGGACATTTCTGGATAAAAAATATACATCTAATTAATAATACGGTGACTGCCTCATTAGAAAAATATGCCAATAATCACCACGCTCGGCAAATTGGTGATCGCAATGCTGTCCCTATCGCACCGATAACGTTGCTGCCCGTTATCGGCCGGTGTTATTTAGGTCAGCAGTTGAGAATGGTTATACCATCATTAGCTGTTCGATAGAGCCTCGTCAGTAATAGCAGGGTGTACCACTCGCAGGTGAAGTTGGCAGTTAGGAAGACGGTCTGGGATAAGCCTTCCCCTTACACCCCAAATCCAACTCGGATGGGCAGCGTTCGGTAAACTAACGGACATCTTTCTACATGATCAAATCAGAAATAAGGACATCCGTAGGGTAACTAAAGTCACCGACGTAGCCAACCAAATTGCAAAGCTGAAGTACCTTTGCGCGTCTCCTGCTAATCTGAATGGTCGTAACAGACGATGTCTGGGGTCTCAGAGAGTAATAATAATAATAATTTTTATTTCGACCACAAGGATCATATATGTTAGTTACAATAATCTTAGCCTAATGTTAATACACTAACCTAGTTAAAAGTAATTTTCCTAACTAGTGATAGCCTTGATTTGCCCGTACATGGACCATACAGCAATGGTTCAAGTACTGGCAATCAAGTCTGCCAGCAAATGCTTTCAGAATACCGTTAGTGCTGCCCCAAACCCTGCGCACCAGGGATGCATACCGTTTGCGGATGGTAGTGTAGAAACAGTCTACACCCGCCCCAGCGAACATACCTGAAGCGCTGCAGAAGCGAGGCAGCCCCATCAGAATCCTGAAAGCATTATTATACTGCACACGAAGGGCATTGTACTGCTTCCGTGTGTAGTCGATCCAGAGGCTGCTTGTATAAAAAGATGTACAATAGTCTCTGAAAAGAGTGACCTTTATTGGTAAAGTGCAATAAGCAAACCTGCGCGCGTTCATGTTCGCACTTACAGACAATGCCCTGCGCTCTCGTTTTATGTCTGCAACATCTTTCAGGTCATAGGATACCACGTGGCCAATGTATTTAAAATGAAAGACTCTGTTTAGCGGTGTGCCGTAAAGCTTAACAGGTGGTATGTTCGCGGGCAAAGCTTTTCCCTTGACCTGAAAGATCATGCATACGCTTTTTTTGACATTGTATTTCAATCCGTGGGTGTTAGCATAGCTTTCGCAAATGCTTAAAAGCTTCTATAAGCCACAGGCAGACGCACTCAGCAGCACCATGTCATCAGCATAACTAATATTATTGAGGCACACGCCGTCAATATGACATCCGACGCGGCTGCTGCGGAG
Source organism: Elymnias hypermnestra (assembly GCA_015832385.1). Classification (NCBI taxonomy): domain Eukaryota; kingdom Metazoa; phylum Arthropoda; class Insecta; order Lepidoptera; family Nymphalidae; genus Elymnias; species Elymnias hypermnestra. Next base: position 1,783,856 of record JACTOM010000907.1, read on the forward strand.
TTCCTCTATTAACGCATTAATATATACGTTGAAGAGCTTCGGTGAAGTCAACCCCCCTTGCCTCGCCCCGCACTCCAGCGTATATTCGTTAGAATATGATTCAGACCATCGCCCAACATTGACCTGGTTTCTATACCAAAATTCAAAGATTCTGGTAATTTCTGCTGGCATACACCAATGTCTTTTATGTCCTCACTGAACCTGTGGTATTTCTGTTCAGGACTCTGAGGGTCCTGCTGGGTTTTAGTTGGTATTCTGTTCTTCAACGAGTCTCACACTCGTGGTTGAAGGTATAAACTTCAGCCGGGATTTGTAAATGCATTTCTCATCAAAAAACAAATGTAATTATAGAATGAGCAACCTAATTTTGAACTGGTTTTCATCAGCGACTTCTATCATACCCTCGTGCCTCATGTCATCTATCTCAAAATGGCGGAAACTTATTCGTATACCGTATACTTATGAAATTCTTATGTGCGTGTGTATGTCACTGAGCTCCTCCTAAACGGCTGGATCGACTTTGTTCATATTTTTTGTGTGTTTTTAATTAAATTCAAGAATGGTTTAAATTGACGAGTACCAGCTGGTATATGCATATATTCAAAATCACTAATAACATACCCAAACAGATAAACATTCAATTAGACATCTGGATCACAGAGCAATGAATGTCAGACATAGAGGGAAATTAATTTTTGCCCCTCCATCATCAACATCAATTAGTAATAAACCGCCTCGCAATAAACTCTGTGTTTGTACAGATGTATGTCACGACATCACCATTTTATTACGTATTGCACAGTAGTTGATGGGTGACGTTTTGATTACTTAAAATATGAATAGATTTACTAGCTTTCCTTATTTGTCACCCGCGTAGTTTCCAATCTCGTGAGAATATGGGGAAATAGTATCTTAGTAAGCATCTACATGACGAAATAAGATTAAGGAGAGATCGTTTCAAAACTTAAAACTGTGAGTCAATTTTAAAGGTTAGTTAAATTCTGTCACGGAGTTATTTTTTGTAATTTTACGGAAGCTCTCAAATGGAATACCTTTTTCTCTTTTCTGCAAAACTTTTCATTGATTTTCAACCCCGAAGTAGAAGTAAACCATAACCTCTGTAAATAGGCTGTCAAATATCAAAGAATATTTTAATAGTTATCAAAAGTTCTTGATATTAGATTGTTTAAAGCAGATCGCAACCAACGGTTCACAACGTTTTACTCCTCGTCGGGATATCATTATGGATACACACAACGCCACGGAGAAAAAGCGTTACGGGTTATGTCGGACTTATTACGGCTAAAATGCGACGATGCTTCTGTCTATACATTCTTTGGCGAAAGCACGGAATCGGAATACATGCCATTTGTCCTCCCTCGGAATCCGTCTAAAAGGGCAAAAGGTCCCACAACCATTGTCTAGAGGCTGTCCTTAGGGAGGCAGACGACGGCTGTGTGCCCATCCCTACGTCGTCGTATGGCCGCCTCCTGGCCGAAACCACAGCATTCCAGCTGGTTTCTCTACCCATGGTTCTAACAGTGGCCTCCTTCTGTAAAACTCTTATTTAGCTGAGGAAGGCACATGAGAGGCAAAGGGGGGGACTCTATAGACGCTCTTCTTCTCCGCAGGAGGTAGGAGGTAGGAGGAGTAGATTAGCGCTTCTCTTTCGCAGAGGAATCTTTCGGAGTGCCAGGGTAGATTGCGTCTACTGATCCTCTGGTGTTCCACTGAAGAAAACGAATGGTATCGCTAGGTTTCAGTAAGTATTTTAACTTACCACTAGTCATTAGCCTACGTACTAGTCTAGTCATTACTCTAGTCACTAGTGTGGTCAATAGCCTATTCACATTATTCGTAGTCCAGTTAGTAGTCTAGTCACTAATCTAGTCATTAGTGTGGTCACTAGTCTGTCAAGTGGGTAGTCTAGCCTGCCAGCAAGTCCCACACTCCCGATGAGATTTAGGTCTGATCGGGGTGCTTAAAGGCATTTCCCAGCGTGAAAATAAATGTCTTCCAGATACGCCACTTAATAAATTAAAATCCTTTAGTAAAAAACCTAAAATTTGGTATTTTAATAAGCCTAATGGAGTTAATTAAAATTTCATTGTAATGACGATTGAATATACCAGAGTAAGTTACTTATGATGTTGTCGTTCTTTAACATTTTCACGATGCCAAAGTAACTTTTTAAGCTGAATTTAAGAAAGTATAGATATTATTACATGGATAATTATTTCCATTCTTATAAGAAGTATTAATCTAATTTTGTTTTTCCATCGTGCCATTTCACGTAATTAATATTTAAACCCCAATTTATGGACATCTGACGACAACATTTGTCACGTGATCACTCGTCATTACTAAATTCGTTGAGTGCAATCCAAGTGCAATTATTGTATTAAAAACATATTCGTTCAAATAGGTATTAATGGTGTTTAAATTGATTTGGTTTAGGGCCTTATAGGGATACATAATGTACTTCCAATTTGATAATGACGAGATGATTTTCAGTTATTTTAGATGACGAGGTCCTTAAAACGATACACTAGGCTCTTGTCAATAAAAGTACAGAGGATCTTTATTGAAGTTGGTTAAAATATCACGGCTTTTATGTAAGCTCCTGTCAATATCTACGAAATCGTTCAGTGACACGTAAAACCAACACAATTACGTCGCCAACATTGTTATCAGTTCAATGTTGGGAGAGCAAACCGTTCGTGATCTTTGTGGACCGACTGAAACGATGTTTTTACAGGAGAGTTGTTTGAAGGACTTAATGTACGGCGCTAATGCAAAGTAAAGATAGAATAGAAAGAGAAAGATTGAATTTATTCGCTTGAAAGGCTGAAAATTAAGGTTATCTGTACATATAACAATGTGTCCCTATTTCTCTACGTCATAGCAACACACTTTTCTATGCTAATTTCGAACCAAGATTTGTGTTTCTTATTATTTATGCTTCATCATGTTAGTACAGCAAAATTAAACGATAATTTCATAAAAAATACATCAATTTACTAAAAAAATAGCCAGCAATGAAACACAAAATAAAAAACAGCTGACGCTTGACTGCACGACGGCAGTTAGCGGTCGTTGACCCGAGCTGTGACGTCAGCATTATTAATTTTGTGTTTCACTGCTGGTTTTTATCACTAATGTATTTTTTATGAAACAATAGTTTAAATTACCTTATAACCTTATACGGTAATATAACTTTAATTTAAAAATTAAAATAAAACTTTTTTAAATCAGGATCGTTTGTTTTCCATCCCACCATCCAAGGTGTCATTAGTACTATAGTCTGTTTTCGCCATCGTATCTATTTTCCGCTCTTACGTTACCTTGAATGCCTAATATAATACCTAAACAGACAATGATATTATTTTGATATAGCATTTAACATAATTGTTAACCAGGACATTTATAAATGATTACACATCAATTTTTTCTAATTATTTTCAAGTAATGGAACTGTATCCATCATTATGGTGACCCCTGTCCATTTACAATACGGGTGCAAATTATATGACCTAACCAAACTATTGCACGCTGTTATACTGATTCCCCTTGGTACAAACATAAGCATATAGCGATCCATGTATCCAACATGGAACATTACATTGGCTTGAGAATTTGTTTGTAAAATTCGAATGTAAAGACTTTGGATAGACGCACTTGATGTGGGCAATGGATGTCTTGTGGAAGACTATTATTTCGCATGAGGCACAGCAGAAGCAGGGAGAGGACGCTGTAGAAGTTACTCTTCTCTTGCGCAGGAAGTTCGGAGAATGGAGGTGTAAGTTTGGGCTTTTTCTGCCTGCTTCCTTAGTTTCCCAGGAGAATCTTCTGGAGTACCAGGGTAGATTGTGTCAACCAATCCAATTGTGCTCCATTAAAGGGTACAAAAGGTATCGCTAGGTTCCAGTAGGTAGTTTGGGCTTACCACTAGTCTGGTGACTAGTCTAGTCATTAGTCAAGTCACTAGTGTGATCACTAAGTTATTCACTTGTATTGTCACTAATCTAGTCTCTAGTCTAGTTACTAATCTAGTGACTGGAGTACTTACTAGTCTAGGCAAATGTCTAGGTACCAGGCTAATAACAAGTCTGGTCACTGATCTAATCACTAGTCTAATCATTAAAGTATTCACTGGTCTAGTCTCTAGACTAGTTACTAATCTAGTTACTGGTTTAGTTACTAGTCCGGTCACTAGTCAAGTCAATAGTATCATTGATCTAGTTATAAATTAAGACGTTAGCCTAGTTATTAATTTAGACACTACTTTTAGTCTGAGCATTTCCCAGCGTCGCTAAAAATTATTCCAATACAAACCACTTCACAACTATTATATACTCGTACTATAGAAACATTTTACTTTATAATGCTCTAGAAATTATTTAAACTCTGAAAGCTTTTAAATTGGGCCATTGATCATGACATTTATATAGGAGGAGCGAGAAAAGCACTTACTGTAATTAGATTGCGGAAAATTAACTGGAACTATCTCATGGTCAGTCATTACGGGATAATTGTTTTAATCATGATTATGTTTACGAGAAATGATTACACGATGAATATACCAAAATGATTTGTTAATTTAAACAATGTATGTGTTAATATTGATGCTGGATTAGACCAACTTTTCATAAAACAAAATTATAACATCCGTATTTCGACTAGACTAAAAATTTTTGTGCCCAATATTCTATTTATTTTGCTTGACTTGAAAATTGACTTTAGTAAAATTATTCCAAAGATTTGTTTTAATAAAACTATCGGATACTACTACCTGTTTTCTTTCCAGCGTCGATATATGAAAGTCGATATCTACTTTGGGCGTTAAACCGCAGAACTTATTGTTTAAGTAACGTGCTCTGATTTTTTTATTAAAAACCTTAATTGAAATGAAATTTATTATTATAAGTTTACAATTGCTTACAATTGGCTCTTAAATAACGTGAGTTACTGGCTCCTGAACTAGATCTAATTGTGTTCCAGGAAGCAGTACCCACTCCGACTATAGCTAAATATTAGAAAAATTAAATAAAATAAACTATTTATTTATTTATTTTTATTTGGGAAACAAACAATTTACTTATAGACTAACATAGGTATTCACTTAAAACTAACACATACATCAGTAAAGTTTCCACTAAGAACTAAAACATAGCGTTATTGTGTACTTATCTCAACATTTTTTTCTTTTTCTATAGTTATTAGATTAACAAAAATCGGTAATTACAAGAGAGAACTTAACTTATAATTATTATCTAAATACCTACGTAAGTTGCAGACCAAATTAATATATATGAGTGTCCATTTGTGCCCGTGTATATTTTGAAGGTGGTAAGTGACGCATGCGTTGTTTATTAGTGAGTGTAACTTATGAATGTGATTCGGTTATTTAATTATGTTTTCTGTGGTCTCATAGTCGTATTCCTATAACCATATATTTAACCATTTTTTTTAGGTTAAAGTCGTTATGCTTGGTAATTCTAGTTTTAGGAGAATACCTGATTAAATCGTTATGCACCTTGCATGAAATGCGTAATGTCAACTAGCAAACTTGCTGTGTACTGTTGGTATGGTTTTTTTTTATATACGAAGTGTGTAGTTGCTGTTAGCCGTACTGGCTTTTACAGCGTAAAGAGGGGGGGCGAGCGCAGAAGCTCTGCCGAGGGGTGGGCCCGTACAAGGGCCCTGCTGCGTCGGGGGAAAACGTTGCTCTAAAGGCGCCTCCTGCGAGGCTCGGACCTAGGCTTAGAGCAACGTTTTCTGCTGCTGAAAAGGACAATCGGACAGATGCTTAATCTTGATGCCCATGGGTCCGCGACTTGGAGCCGCGGCCGGGGTGCGTCAGATAGCGGGGACCTCGTCTTCGCCGGCGAAGACGCTGTGTGTGTGTGTTAGTGTACGGGGCATTGTCAATAGTAATCTGGTCGTCTGGGTCGTCAAGGACGTGTTTGGGCCGCCTCTTCCTAGGCGGGATGTTTACCCTAATCCCATAAGAGGCAGCATTTCTAATGAGAACTTGATATGGTGGGTTTAGCTATCCTTTTTTATTAGGTAACAATAGGGCAATAGACGTTTTATGATATTTCCGGATACAACTAAATATCTATAATTTACAATTAACCAGTTTTCATTATAACTTTATAAGTTGTAGATGAATAATATCTCCGGCTCAATAATTAATTATATTCTCAATGCAAGTATCTTTAAATTTTACTTAGTTACACTTTAGTTCAAAGGAGTTTTCTTTGTAAAATATTTTAATCAAATAATGAAAACAAAAATGTACTGTACATTTACCAAAATTGGAGGATTACTTAGACGATAAAAAGAGTGAGAGTGAATGAATTGCTTTATCCTGACTAATATTATAAATGCAAAAGTGACTCTGTTTGTCGAGCTTTAACGACAATACTACTGAACCGAACTTTAAATGAAATTTGGTATACAGATAGTAGTACCTGAGAAAGTACGTAGACTTTTTTTTTAAATCTTATTTTAAAGAGCTTAATCGCTTGCGATTATGTCGCTCTGTTGAGTACTCATAGTTTCACAATGATTATGTTCCTCTTAGACGTACTCCATACTCATAGAAATGTATCAATTTTCTAAATTCCCTTGACAATGGATCCTGCAGCAGTAAGTCCACCAACCCATTGAATCTCGCTGTATTCGCTGACGAAGGAATGTCGCCCCGGCCCATTCCGGGCACATTCCACTAGAATATGGTACAAATCCCCCACAACGCCACATATTGCGCAGTTGGGTGAAGATGTTTTGCCCATTAAGTAGGCAAAAATATTCAGTGGAACATGTCCGGAACGAAGACGTAAGGCTGTAACGGATTCAGCGCGATTCAAGTGGGTGTTTTCTATCCAGGGTGTTGTTCTTAGCTCATTTTGTGTGGTCTTATACCAGATGCCCTTTTCTAATGATCTTTTATCAAAATATTCTCTCCACAAGTCGTAACATTTTCTTTTTACCAAATATACACATACATACATACATACATAGCATCACGCCTCATTCCCATAGGGGTAGGCAGAGACAACATCCTTCCACTTGCCACGATCCTTGCATATCTCCTTCGCTTCTTTCAATCTCATTAAACCTTTCATACAAGTTCGTCGGTTTAGAGTACTCTTGACCTGGCCGTTATTTAAAATGTCCTGGATTTGGTCCAGGAACGTTCGCCTCGGTCTTCCCCTTCCAACTTTCGCATTCACTCTTGACTCATAAATCCTTTTTGTCAGTCTCCTTTCATTCATTCTCTCTACATGCCCAAACCATCTAAGCATACCTTTTTCAATTTTAGTCACTACGTCTTCTTTTATACCACAACGTTCTCTTATCACACTATTTCTCACTCTGTCACTCAGTTTTAATCCACTCATGCTTCTCAACGCTCTCATCTCTACCGCATTTATTTTACTTTTGTGATTCTTCTGCCATACCCAACTTTCACTACCATACATAAGTGTTGGCACCAACACTCCAGCATGCACTGCCAGTCTAGCCCTTTGAGACACCATCTGGCTATTCATAAAAGCATGCAGAGCACCATTTACCATATTCCCTGCATTCACTCTCCTTTCGATATCACTGTCACATGTTCCATCTTTTGTAAATTTAGATCCCAAGTATACAAATTCTTTCACCTCTTCCACTTGTTCCCCATCTATCAAAATATTGCCATTCATCATAGATTCATCTCGTTCAAAAAGCATAACTTTCGTTTTGTTTACATTCACTTTCATTCCTTTCCCTTTCAAAGCTTCATTCATAATATTTAGCATCTCCTGAAGGTCGTTAGCGGATGACGCAAGTATTACTTGATATAATATAAATATACACCATAAATATACACCATCGGTAAAATATGGTATCAGGGTGACATCAACTCCTTCTACAGTACCCTCTCTAGCCAGCTGATCGACAATGGTGTTGCCTGTTGTATTCACATGTGATGGAACCCATGGTAAAACTTTTTTTTTTAAATGCGAAAAAAGTGATGGAGGTATCGTAATATTTAGAGACTAGCGGCTCGTCCCAGCTTCGCACGGGTAGACATAAATAGGTACAAATTTTTAAGTTTTAACCATGATAATTAAATTACTTCTTACTTATTACGAGTTCAGCGCGCTTCCTTGTCGCATTATATTATCAAAAACCATTAGGGAAGGTTATAGTCAAGCATATATTCACTAGCTGACTCACACATTTTCAAATTTGATGCCTATTTCACTAAGTTAACAACAAAACTGATACCAAACGATCTATCCCTCACAAAACGTGTAATATATTTTTAGGGGTTTCCTTGGGATGCACTCCAAAGTATTACGTTCATCTGAACGTCTAATTCTAAAAAATCCGGTTCATAAAACCAAGTTCTATGAGCATTTCTTCACTGTTCAGGCAGTAAAATTGAGGAATATAATAACATATAACATGCAGGAGGCAAAATCACCGCTGTGGATCTCTATCTCCAAAATGTAGATAAAGGTTAGATGACATGTATTCAAATAGTTTAATGCATACCTTCTATATATGTAAGTATATTATTATATAACACAAGCGGCCCGTCCCGGCTTCGCACGGGTGTACATAAATAGGTACAGATTTTTAAGTTATAAGCATGATAATAAAAACAACCATGAATCACTAAATTAGAAAAAAACTGTATGCTTATCTTAAAGCCTCCCTGTAAACTACGTGAAGAAGACTCTCCAGTACGACGAACTTTTGCTGACCTCACTTGGGACCTATTCTTAGACAGCTGCGACCTTCTTCTTCTAGGCATATTGCTGTGAAGGATATTTATTATAAATCAGAGAAATTAAGAATAAAGTAATAATACTAATGAAAAGAAATTATTCGAGTTCAAAGAGATAGTTCTGAAAAGAACTTTGACAAATATTATGAAAAAGTGTAACTTCTAATACTAAAACTAAGTAGCTCTGAAAAGAACATTTTAATTGAAACATAATGTGTTAAAAAAACTCAAAATATTCAATTTCGCTTACGTCCACTGCGTAAAGAGCCGACCGGCCACCTAGTTCATAATGGTGCACCCCCTTCTCTCCCTCTCTCGCCGAGTTAGTTACTAGATGCGCTGCGTGGCAGCCGCCGCCGGCAATTATTTTTGCTTTAATTTCATGATATCTTTTGAATGGAATATCCGATTTCATTAATTAAAAAAGTAATCATCAGTTATTGAGACAGTCATGAATATTAAATTATTTATTTGTATAAAAATTTATGGGGGTACACATCTTTGTCTATTTGTCCGATAGTCATAGTATGGTACACGGGTATGCGATCCCGGCTCCCCGAGCTATTACTGAATCTTCTCAGTCTTCCGGAGTCAGTAATATCCTACTACCTTATATTTTCCTTTCTCTTCCTTGCAAAGTTCCTATCTTTTTGACCCGTTCCCCCCATTTATTCCATTTTCCTACCCACTTCCTGCCAGTCCAAGGTTTACCGTGCCGAGGGACTCATGGCTAGGGGCATTTGCCTAGTCGCAAGCGGTGGCCCTGGGACCGGGCGAACCCAGAAATAGGCTAGCCTTATTCTGGCATGCGGGGCTCTGCCAGAATGGACCTATGTTCCCTTGCTACTCGTGGGAACGCAATGGTGATATTATTACATTCCAAAAATGGCGGCGATGAGATTCGCAATCCATCACGTCACGTTCCTAATGGGGGCGAAAAGCGGGCTACCGAGAGCCGCTTTGCTACTTTGAATGTAAGAGGAGGAATGAATGAAAAGATTGATGAAGTATGCCAGATGATGCATGATAGGTGCATAGATGTACTCTGCGTGAATGAGACAAAGAGGAAAGGATGTGATACCACGAAACATAGCCCTTACACAGCTTACTGGTCTGGTGTAAGCAGTGATAAGAGAGGCTGTCAGGGAGTTGGTATCATACTTTCCGAAAGAATGGATGATTGTGTGAAAGAAGTGAAATACGTGAGTCCTAGACTCATCTGGATCAGGCTAAAAGTTGGACTTACTCGGATCTTTGTCTTGGGTGCTTATGCTCCGACGGATCTGGGCACCAGAAAGTCCAATAAAGCCCAAAAAGAAATAGATGAGTATTGGGAAAGTGTGAGTGATACGTTGAATGAATGTGAACCGAATGAGCGAATAATTATGTTAGGAGATTTTAATGGATGGGTAGGTGTGAAACGTGATGGATATGAAAGGACTCTTGGTATGTTTGGTGACAAACGGGTGAATGAAAATGGACGAAGTTTGCTTGGAATATGTGTGGAACATAGTCTTTTTGTGGCAAACACTATGTTTGAGCACAAGGGGATTCATGTGTATACAAGGGAAGAAGGGAATGCTAGAAGTATGATTGATTTTGTAATTGTGGACGAAAAACTGAAGAAGAAAGTTCTAGATGCTCGAGTATACCGCGGGGTCGACATCGATACTGACCACTACCTGGTCGTTGCCCGAATCGGTGGTCTTTTTAATCGGTGGCGCCATAGAAAGAAGGAAACCTCGAGCATTCTTGAACGAATAAAAGTGGAGAGATTGCAAGAAGAGGATGTTAGAGAAGAATATCTGAAAAATTTGAGTGGGCGATTCAAGAGTGAAGACGAAGGAAATGAGATTGAAAGTTTATGGAATAAATTTAAAGATGGAGTGGTTGGTGCTGCTATTGATGTATGTGGCGTGTCTAAAAGGAGGAAAGGTAAGAAAGAGAAGAATTTGTGGATGGACAAAAATGTTCAAGCAGCTGTGTGTGAAAAGAAGAAAGCTTGGTCCGATTGGTTGGCTACAAAAGCGAACCAACGAATGCAAAAGGCAACGAATGATGACGTAAAAAAGGCAAGAATGGAATACAAAAGGGTGAAAGTAATCGTGAAAGAAGCTGTAAGAAAGAAAAAAGAAGAATACAGTGATATGTATGATAGGAGACTTTCTGATGATTTTCAGTCAAACAAAAAGTTTTTCTGGAAATCAATACAATTTGCCCGAGGGAGATCTACTTCCTCGGAGCTTTGTAAAATCAGAAGTTTAGATGGAAGTTTAATAAAAGGAGAAGAATGGATATTGAAGAGATGGAAGGATCATTTTGAAAGTTTGTTTGAAAGAAATGAAGCAGAGGTAAATATGGCCTCTGCGGATAGCAATGAATGTAAGACAAGTGATAGCGAGATTAGTATGGATGACATCATGAAAGCGATAAAAGGTATGAAATCAGGTAAGGCTGCTGGGTATGACAGAGTGTCAGTCGAGATGCTGAAGGCTGGCCGCGGGATTGTGGTAGCTCAGCTGTACTGCCTTTTCAATATATGCTGGGAGAAAGGTCAAGTCCCAAGAGATTGGAGCAAGGCCGTAATTGTCCCTCTATATAAAGGAAAAGGGTCACAGCAGGAGTGCAAAAATTACCGCGGTATCAGCCTTCTTAGTGTCGTCGGCAAATTGTATGCAAAGATATTAATTGAAAGGGTGATTAATGAAACTGATGGGAAAATATGGGACGTGCAAGCGGGATTTAGAAGAGGAATGGGATGTACGGATCAGGTCTTTTCTTTACGGTGCATAACTGAAAAATGTTTGGCTAAACACCAAAAAGTTTATTGCGCGTTCGTAGATTTAGAAAAGGCCTATGATCGAGTGGTGAGGAATGAGCTGTGGTCAACGTTATCTACGTATGGGGTGAGCGGTTGTCTGATCCAAGCATTGAAGTCTCTCTATGAGGGTTCTAGTGCCTGTGTCAGAATAAACGGAGCGTACACGGAGTGGTTTCCTGTCGAAAGAGGTGTTCGACAGGGATGTGTTGCGTCACCATGGCTGTTCAACCTTTTCATGGATAAATGTTTGACAGATTTAAAAGAAAGTATGTATGGGTTAAGAATGAATGAATTACTCATCAAATGTTTACTCTACGCTGATGATCAAGTAATACTTGCGTCATCCGCTAACGAGCTACAGGAGATGCTAAATATTATGAATGAAGCTTTGAAAGGGAAAGGAATGAAAGTGAATGTAAACAAAACGAAAGTTATGCTTTTTGAACGAGATGAATCTATGATGAATGGCAATATTTTGATAGATGGGGAACAAGTGGAAGAGGTGAAAGAATTTGTATACTTGGGATCTAAATTTACAAAAGATGGAACATGTGAAAGTGATATCGAAAGGAGAGTGAATGCAGGGAATATGGTAAATGGTGCTCTGCATGCTTTTATGAATAGCCAGATGGTGTCTCAAAGGGCTAGACTGGCAGTGCATGCTGGAGTGTTGGTGCCAACACTTATGTATGGTAGTGAAAGTTGGGTATGGCAGAAGAATCACAAAAGTAAAATAAATGCGGTAGAGATGAGAGCGTTGAGAAGCATGAGTGGATTAAAACTGAGTGACAGAGTAAGAAATAGTGTGATAAGAGAACGTTGTGGTATAAAAGAAGACGTAGTGACTAAAATTGAGAAAGGTATGCTTAGATGGTTTGGGCATGTAGAGAGAATGAATGAAAGGAGACTGACAAAAAGGATTTATGAGTCAAGAGTGAATGCGAAAGTTGGAAGGGGAAGACCAAGGCGAACGTTCCTGGACCAAATCCAGGACATTTTAAATAACGGCCAGGTCAAGAGTACTCTAAACCGACGAACTTGTATGAAAGGTTTAATGAGAATGAAAGAAGCGAAGGAGATATGCAAGGATCGTGGCAAGTGGAAGGATGTTGTCTCTGCCTACCCCGAAGGGAATGAGGCGTGATGTTATGTATGTATGTATGTATAAAAATTTATAAATGGTATGGCTAACACGGTCTGATTTTGAACGGCATTTCTAGTGACGTAACTACAATAGTTAGACATATGGCCTCGCGAAGTTTTTTATAGATATTGATATATTCTATAATATTGTCGAACATTTTTTTGTCCTATCATTAATACTCTTCACAGCGTATGTGAGGAAACACATTTTATGGCCAAACTTTTTACACCTTCGGTTGGTTTTAATAGGAATTTATAAAGATTTCTATAGTAATCTAGTACCAAATATAGCCTATGTTACTCAATGATAATGTAGCTTTCTAATGATAAAAACGTTATTAAAATCGGTCCAGTACTTTTTGAGTTTATTCGTTACATACAAAAATACAAATCATTCCTCTTTATAATATTAGTGTAGATAGAAGCATGAAACATACATTCTAGGTTGTTGATTCGCTATAAATAAATGTAGCATTCGAAGATTGTAAAAATTTTACCCTCGAGGGTGTAAAATTACAATACTTACTAATTTTATTAATGGAAAATCTCTGTCTGAGCCCCAGATAGGATAATAAGCTATTTGCAGTGTACTGCAAATAACTCATTAAAGTATTTATACGTTTGTGTCTTCTTTGTAAAATAATTAGGCTAAATTGTTAAAAATGCTATTCAAAACACTATTGCACGCGGACTATTCGCGGACACAACTAGTTTTAAACAAAATATGTTTTTGTTGTCATAATTATGGTAAACAAAAGTGCACCCGACTGAGTTTGTTGTGGATTCTTCTCAGAACCCTTCTAACTATAGATTATAATAATATCATCCGTTGTATAATACGAAACGATAGTTAACTATGCAAAAGAACTGCAGGCTTTAACCTACATGATTAAAGAATATTTGTTTCCACAAAGGAGTTTCCAATTTTAGGAGCCATATATACACAAAAGCAGCTAATTATTTTAGTGAATACATTGCAATTACAGCAGACAATTCAAAACAACAAAACAAATGCAATAAAACATGTACAACCCGGTGATAGGTTTACACTGCACTGTCTAGGAAACATTATCCAATTATTTAATACGTGAAAACGTACGGGCAAATAGAATCCTTACTGGACGTTTAATTAACCAGACTTAAGGATGCCACTTTACACACAATAACGCTGCTTTGATTGAATAGTTTTTTTGGCGTCAAAAAGAACAGAGAGGAAAGTGGGATTGACCGGAAACAAACCCACTAAAACCCAACCGAGTCCACGTCTTCCGTAAAAGGCAAACCAGAGGTTCGTTGTAAGCATTCCACTCTGGCCTACAAAGGAAGCTGGCTCACAGGTGCAATGAAGAGGAAGGAGTTGTATAAATCTCCGTCTCTTGTTTCCCACTTCTCTCTATCGGGGATGCAGTGCTTTGACCCTCTCCCTTTGATGGGAGATGATAGTCTTATTTTATTACAGTCAGACGACTGGTTATATGATACTCTGTATATAAAGTGGCACTGTCAACAATTTGGTGCAGGTTTTCCCTGAAGCAAACATGAAAAGTAAGCACTTGCACCAATCTTCAAAAAAAGCGATTCGTATCCTATGTTTAGTCATTTCTCTTGCTGGGGGTGGATCACACCTGCTATGGCCATGTCAGCTACTGGACATCCGAGATCCTTCTTCCATCCTTATATCAATGGAGTCTTAATCTAAAAATGGATTTTGGAAGGACTGTTAACCTATTGATCCTCTGTAATTCTGAAAAATAATGACATAGTTAAAAATTAGCTAGCGAGTTTTAAAGGAAGTGAGGAAAACTGCAATTAACGGCTATATCAGATTTATCACATTCTTTTCAATGGCCAATTTGCACATTTACAGCTTACAGCGATAACTTCATGAATCCCATCTTTAAGGCCTTGAATCGATTCTGGAGCATTGACATAATCCTTAACCTAGACCTATAGCTCGGCTTTGGACGGCGTTGGTCTGCTTTTGCGAAACCGTCTTGGTTAAAAAGGAGATCGCCGAGCGAGCGCGAGAGAGATCCGATCCCTCACGGAGACGAAGACGCAGGGGCAGAATGGTTGCATAGCAGTCGTTCAACGCTTCACCAAGAGGGGTCGCGAACGGTGAGAGTGAGGGCCCGCACCGTTCTGTTGTAGACAACCCCGGGAGGAATGTAGCTTACGTGGCCTTTAGGTACATTGCAGTCAGACAACGGGATGTGTATATCATCGCACAATGGCGGCACCAGACGTAAGTTCCTACGGACATCCTGGTGCCACCTTACATTTGCCGAGGAGGAGCACCGAAGGGGTTTTAGTGGGTATAATCCTACTTCACCTGGCCTTTCCCCCAAGAGGCCGGGTATCTTTAGAAGATTTCCCCCCCCGTGAAAAAAAGACCTATAGCTCGAATGCATGTACTTTTACACAATTTTTTGTTTGATATGTAGTTAACTTGAAATAATTAGTATCTGTTATGGATAACGGTATGTGTTGTGAAATAAAACAAATAATCGCACATGCACAATGGAGTAGCGTCATGAATTGAAGCTTTACTAGAAGAGGTTTGATCCACGGTTGGCGGAATTTAGGACTCATCTAATTTGTCCTGCCTAATGGGAGGCTTCGACTGTGTAGAAACCATAAGAGTTGAATTTCCTTTTATCATAGTATCGCGATTTCATCTTAGACTGTATTTTAATCAAAATATTCTTTGTTCAAGTAGGCTTAAGAAGCACTTTTGAATCGTCAGTAGTCTGTCAGTAAGTCACATCTGCCACCGGTTCAGAAAGTTGATTCCGCTGAGAAGAAGATGGCAAGAAACTCGACGATAACTCCTTTTAAAATAGTTCTTGTACGTTACAACGTGTTCATGTGCAACTGGAATCAAGTCCAAACGTCTTTGTCGCTTAAATAATCTTCAACATTATAATATGCCTTTTGTAATGGGACGTTTTTAGCATATTACTTAAAACTATGTGGAGGCAAACTCAAAACTGATTCGAGTATCTTATTAAAAAAGGGGAAAGCTCGACTTGATAAATGGTTTCTGAACTTTCTTCACTCTAATATATCGTTACAAGTTTGTTTTTATTTCTTGTGTTAAAACAAAAGCTCCAAACCATATTTTCTCAGAACAAGGAGGCCTGTAGCCAGCCGAGAGCTTTTATAAACTTATATTATACTTACACTATGATATAAAATAGTAAGAATTTCTTTAAAATTATTTGATTGCGGTAATAAAATTTGTGTCAACCCTGTGAAAGTGGAAATTTCAGGCAATTTTATCTCATTTTCCGTAAAGTTCGTTCACAAAACACGGTTTCGAATGAAAATGAAATGTCTAATGTTGTTTTAGACTAAGTGCATGACAGTGTATGAAAGCTGCGAGGAAAATTTACGTGAAAGCGTTTTGTTTCCATAACAAACATTGGTTCTATGATTAAGTAATTATGAATTTGTTTAATCTATTTTTTTACCGTATTTTCACTCTTTTCTAGGAAAAGTTGTCTTTTGAGTTCTCTGTTGTAACGAAGTATGAAAAAAAGGGTAGTTGTGGGATATATATATTCTTCCTCTTTTGAAGACCTTGCCTCCAAGACAAGGAGGAGGTTATCAATTCGTCTGCCTTTTTTTTTTTTGTTTGTTACCTCATATCCCTCGACTGGGTGGACCGATGTTGATGACTTTTTTAAAGTGAAAGGTGGTGTCGTCATAGGGTCTAATTATTTTTAAATCCAGTTCTGATGATGGCATCCATGAGAAAACCGGATAAGTGTTAAATTTGCATTAAGCATGTGCGCGACAAATGGACGAATAACTCAAGATCGCGATCGATGATTGAATTTAATTGGAAAGAATATACTTCAAGAGTTATTTTGTGAAAGTTTGGTTAGGTTCAGATGATGGAATCCATGCCAATGTGACGGTACTCTTCAATTCTTAGGAGCAAATCAACGATACTCGGCAGAATCTTCTAAAGGTTATCCAGATATTTGAGTTGCCTACCGTAACTTTGGTTTGGTCAACTGTTCGTAGTTAAATATAAAGATCAATGGATCTCCTCAACGGCTTACAGTAAGGGTGGGGTTTATGGCAGAAAATATCAGTGTCTGTAATCAAATAGCAATGAGTTTACGTTTGTTGCTGCATTGCAACACGTTTTTAGGTGCACATACGTGTTCTTCGTATTCTTATTCGGAGTCGGTATCAGCCGAGGTGCCTACATATATAGCTATTGGTGATAGAGACGCGGGAGCTGCCAAGTGGACACGCGGGGAACACCTATCTTGATTTATAGTTTACTATCTAAACTAATACTATCCGCCTGATCTCTCTTCGATCGTGTCGGATTATCGTCACATTGGACTATGAGAGTGAAGGAATAGAGAGTGCACTTGTGTACTACGCCTGCCAATCCGCAGTGGAGCAGCGTGGTGGGTCTATGCTCTAATAACCCTCTCTCATATGAGTGAGGAGGCCTGTGCCCAGCTGTGGGACGTTAATGGGCTGCTACTTACCTTTACTTTTTTTTACTAATACTATAAACTGTAGTTTGTTTGTTTATATGATTTATCTCAGAAACTATTGGTGTAAATTTTATAACGTTAGATAGCCTATTTATCGAAGAAGGCTATAAGCTATATAATATCTTGCAATAACCAATAGGGATGAAGCATTAATGAAAAGTGTGGCAAAAAAAAAAGAAAATACTCCTTTTGAGGGCTTCTGTTGCGTGCACTGCGCGAGCGGTTAAATATATTCATCTTTTAAAGTTCTATAAATACTCTATGACAGCATATATCTACCTTTTAAGGTTGACTCACTATCATCATGTTTATGGCAATCAAATTTCTTCTTTACTTATAAGGCAAGTGCTATTATCCCTTTATTTTCCAATACTTTGAGCATAATAAAACTTATTGAACTACTAAATTGTCGTCCCCAAGAGAGGTATTATCAAAGAGAGTGGATTCGATATTTTTTACCCTGTAAATCTAATTTATTTGTATTAGTTAATGACTTATCCACGTCGACCCGGCGCTTTAACTCTTTTTACTCGAATTGTACCCGGAGATATGAATTTTGATACTTTTGCCAAGTTATTTTTGTTACTAGTAAAGTTGTTTAAGATTTTCTTAATAAATAACTATAGCGTAAAACGTTTGTTTATGGATTATAAGTTGTAAATTGTCTGTAAATCAAATGGCGTAAATATTTCTCTAGGAAGTTTTGTATACATTACTTTGAGTAATAACGACGTAATATAAAACTTAATGCTCTAGAGGTATTTGTTGTTTCTTACCAAAATTGAACTGTCTGTTATATTATTTACTTAAATTTTTGTATTATAAAATGCTATATGTATAAGATCGTGATATACTTGCTAAAATATGTACAGGCACATAACAAATTGTCTTTTTTAAAATATATTTTTGGCTTAGCAACAGCTTTTACATTGAATATAATATTACAGCTAAATGTGGTGTATCATATATAATATACTAGCGGCCCGGTACGTGCTTCGCTACGTATAAAGTTCGAGAAAGTTAAAAAAAGTTAAAAATCCCCATTAAAAACTGAAGAACCACTTGACCGATTTTGTGCAAACTTCACATAATCCATGTACTTTATAGTTCGAACAAAGCCTAGAAATTTGGATTGGATTGGTGAGCCCTTCGAGAGTTCTTGAATTATAAAATTACAAAGAAAAGTGGCATTGATTTTCATATATTTAAATGAAAATATACATATATTAATTTTCTACAATTTATCAGTGGTCGCCTAGTGGTAGAATTATTAAAGTTCTATTGTCTCAGACTACATTTATATAATCACTGATTTTGGTAAAACTATTCTGTAATTTGCCAATTTCTTCTTTTGCTGAACGGCTTGCTTTTTAATTTTCCTTTTGAAACACAAATCTGTGCTAAAAATGCTGTCCATTGAACTTCATATACATATTTGAATAATTTATTAAATGATACATACAACAGTTTCTAATGTAACGTTCTTAATAGTTTTGACAATAAACTTTTATAATGTCACCTTATCGCGTTTGACATATTTAACAGCGATGAACAAATAAGGATACACTCTATGTGTGTGTGTGTGTGTAATATGTTTTATACTGGTTTAATATGTTTTCTTTGTTAAACTAAAGAGGAAAATTTATAAGACGATCGTAAGACCTGTCTTCTTGTATGGATCAGAGTGCTGGGCCACCAAAGGGGAGAATGAAAGGAAATTGCATGCAGTGGAGATGCAAATGTTGAGATGGATGTGTGGAGTGACAAAATTAGATAAAATTAAGAATGAGTATATTAGAGGAAGTGTGAAAGTAGCACCAGTGACCGAGAAGTTAAGGAGTGGAAGGTTAGCCTGGTATGGACATGAAATGGGAAGGGAGGATAGCCATATATATAAGAGGGTCCTAAATATGATAGTAAGCGGCAGGGCTGGGACAGGGCGACCAAAAAAAATGTGGATGAATTGTGTGAAAGAAGATATGTGTATAAAGGGTGTGAATGTAGAAATGACAGCGGATAGAGTGAAGTGGCAAAAGGAAACACGCTGTGCCGACCCCACCTAGTAAGATAAGGGCAAGAAAAACAACAACAATATGTTTGCTTTACATAATAAAAAAAATATTAGCATAATGCTCTCCTTCTATTCCCATGGTTTCATCTGCGTAGAAACCGAGTATATAAAAGTTTACAGGTATTAAAACGGTCGTTAATAAAATATAATTTAATAGGATGCAGGTTTCTAATGGTGAAAAACATACAAAAATATAATATTAGTTTAGATAAGCGTGGGCGATTTCATACTCCTCCATCCGCGCAATTTTAATAAAAAAAGATATGAACTTTTTTCACGTATTAATGTTTTTGCTTTGCCCGATCACACTTTTCCTAACACTCTCGTCACACATTCAGCAGCCTACTCCCCAAGTCCTCGCTAATGATGACTGACGATGACGGCCTCGCTGGTGCAGTGGTGCGTGTACTCGCTTTGCTAACAGAGGTCCCGGGTTTGATCCGCGGTAGGACGAATTTAGAAAATTATTTTTTCTAATTTGTCTGAGTCTGGATTAGTGGGAGGCTTCGGCCATGGCTCGTTACCACGCTACCAGCAAATATGTACTACCAAAACAAAGAAATTTGTGTTCCGGTACGATACTGTGTAGAAATCATAAGAGTATATCGCCTCTTACTAAATTACCGCGCTTCCATCTTAGACTGTATCATCACTTGCCATCAGGTGAGGTCACAGTCAAGCGCTACACCGATTAACATAGGTCTCACATAATGACGTCCACAAGGCCCGATCTTGCGCCTTCTGGCTCCCGCGGCTACCGGCTACCCTCTTTATATCATCGGTCCTTTTTGTGGGGAAGCGCGCGTGTAGCAGTATCGCTGCGAGAAGTTAGCACTTCGATCACTAACCCGCCTGCCAAGGGTGGTGATTATTGGCAAAATCACTATAATGATAGTCACAAGGCAGCAACGGCTCCCAGTCTCCGGTAGAACCGCTATTCCTAGCTCTGGCAGCGCTTGCGGTAACGGCGAGGCAGCGGAATCTCCGGAAAAGATTCCGCTGGCAATCCCGACGATTTGACCTGGCAAAATACAACTCAAGGCACTAAACTAAGAAATATATATCTATCTATTCACATAAATGTATGTGTGTATTGTCTATATTAATTTTGTATGTAACTACTTTAGTACTTTTGTATTTGTAATAGTAGTAATTGTTGTTCTATTGCAGTTACCCAATGCTGTCATGGACTACTATCTCCAAGGTTGTCTGGAGGAGATCGCTCTGAACGATAAGACCGCCTTTGTCATTCTCTTCCTTAAAAACTTTGTATGTATGTGTGTAATAAAAATAAATAAATAAACTGTCACCAATAAAAATGAAAAATAAAAAAAGTCAAGTGCTCCTAAAGAAGTTTAAAAGAAATATATATCAAGTATCAAACGCTACTGGTTTTTGTATACAGGGTGACGGTGGAAGCGTGCCTCGGAGCAATTATTTTAAGTTTTGTTCCGTGTCCGCACATTTCGCGGTTTGCCAATGTCCATTAAAACAAATGCTGGGCACTCGCCCGCTACAGTTTCAAGCGTTATCGGGGATTTATTTGATTTAGATTATCACACGATGAACGATTAAATAAGGATTTTCAAAATAAAATCTCTGTATATTTAAATGACATCGAAGTTTTTGAAGTGAAACTTTCCTGTTCTCCGCTACAGTTAGATAAATATTAACAAAAAAAGAACCGCCTTCAAAACAAACTTATAAATATACTAATATGCTCTAAAAAGTAAGAAATAATTGCGTATTATTTTATAGTGTTCTTCGTATTGTTAGCCAAGGAAGATGTTCCCCGCGTGTCCACTTGGCAGCTCCCGCCTATATGCAGGTACCTCGGCTGACACCGACTCCAAATATAAGAATACGAAGAACACTATAAAAGAATACGCAATTATTTCTTACTTTTTAGAGCATATTAATATATTTGTAAGTTTGTTTTGAAGGCGGTTCCTTTATTATTTATTTTTTGATTTTTAGTGAATCTGAAGTAAATTAACAAATTTGTGTCAATATATGTACACCTAAAACGCGTTTCTCATGAAATAACACCGTTTAAATGAAACACCTTTACAAATTTAAATTTATATTAATATCGCCACACCCGGGATCGAACCCGAAACCCTTTTACTACCGCTTTACACATAATTCACCTTTCAAATATTGCAATGCAGCAACAAACGTAAGGTCATTGGCATTTGATTACACACAGTTATAGATTTTGCCAAAAATCACACTCTTACTGTAACCCGTTGAGGAGTTCCATTGATCTTCATATTTTACTACGATAATTACTTGACCATACAGATGTTAGGGTAGGTGTCTGATATATCCGGATAGCCATTAAAAGATTCTGCCGAGTATCGTTAATTTGTTCCTAAGAATTGAAGAGTTCCGTCACTTTGTCATGGAATCCATCATCAAAACCTTATCATACTTTCACAAAACAACCCTTGAAGTATATCCTTTCTAATAAAAAAGACCTTTCGAAATTGGTTGGCGTGATCTTGAGTTATTCGTCCATTTGTCGCGCACATGCTTAATGCACATTTAAGACTTATCCGGTTTTGTCATGGATGCCATCATCAGAACTGGTTTAAAAAAAATGGGACCCTATGACGAGCACCACCTTTCATTTAATAAAAAATCATCAAGATCGGTCCACCCTGTCGGGAGATATGAGGTAACAAACATAAAAAAAATACAGAAGAATTGATAACCTCTAATGATAATCAATCTAAAATATAAAAGTAAAGTAAGTAAGTAGCAGCCCATTAACGTCCCCCTGCTGGGCACAGGCCTCCTCACTCCGGGGAGCGAGGGTTTTTAGAGCATAGACCCACCACGCTGCTCCACTGCGGATTGGTAGGCATAGTACACAAGTGCACTCTCTATTCTTTCACTCTCATAGTCCGATGTGACGGGAATTCGACACGACCGAAGAGAGATCAGGCGCAGGACCGACGGCTTAACGTGCTCTCCGAGGCACGGGGGTGGATCCCACCGCCAACTTCCCAACTTCGGACAAATATTGAGAAAATCTTAATAGAAAACTCTATATTGATTTTTGAATTAGCCCGACCCGGGACTCGAACCCAGGACCTCATGTCTGTAGTCGAACATGCTAACCACTAGACCAATGAGGCAGTTC